>JAODFY010081660.1:0-11926 GCA_027580055.1 Paracaudina chilensis | reverse complement strand
TACCAAGTATGAAGCAGATCGGACATACCGTTGCGAAGATATTGACATTTTAAGAATTTTACTTTAAGCCCTGCCCAATTATTAATATTCATGTCATGGAGAACAAAAACAATACACACACACGCCAACTTGATCACATAGATTACTCGGCCTTCGACATCGTAACCAAAAATGGGTCAAAATTTTGTATTTGGGGGCGGCAAAAATATATATATATGCTACAAGAAGCTGGCATGGTTTCTGGCTCTAGCTTTCAAATTTGTTTCAGTCAGATCTGATATTCTACATACATATATTATAACCTCCATCAAAGCATGGCTGATTGAACTACTAGATGAACTCCTCACCTCAAATGCTGCAACCTCGGGAGGCATGTCGGCCAAAATGTTAGTCCTGCTTTTCGTTGTCGTCGTTTTCTTGACTGTTTTTTTGTCGGGGATGGTAATGGGGGGCAGCTGGGCCCAGAGGTCAACATGCTTATCCAGCTCTGTGACTTCCTGTGATATGAGGTGCCCTTCCTTTATTAGCTGTTCATAGCTGCAGCAAGGAAGGAGAAGGCATGGTCCAATCAGTCCTGCATTTGAGGTTTAAACAACTTGACCACCACTTCATGGTGCCCCTTTAGTAAACAATGGTGCTAATAGCCAGTGAAGGCTTGTCACAAAGGGACAGTTCCCCCAAACATTTACTGCCCTTACATCCACCACTGTTAATGACCTAACTTCTAATAATATCAATGTGAAGACATAATTTAAGTATTCAGACCATAGCTTGTCACTTAAACTAACTTTAATCTATTCATTTTGCCAATTGTAAAACCCATGAGAAAGAATTCAAATGTAGAAAGACTAGAGTTTTATTTGGTGACAAATTATATGCATATGGTCATATATTTGTAACCAGAAAAAACAATAGTTTTTTTTTAATTCCTTGTTTACTCAAATTGTTGAATTACATTTGACACCATTAAAAGATGATATTTGTAGCTCCTCTATGGGAAGAAAACCTTCATACAAGATGTCCACCAGTCCTCACGGAATTAGCCTAACCAAAGTACAAAATAAGGCTGCAATGTTTGACCTCTTATATCCTGAAAACATATCCAAACAAACATGTTTACCTATTAGGTTAAACTGATAACAAGGTTTTCAGCACTTGACCCATGTCAACCTCAAAGTGCCTTTGAGCTCTTAAATTCAAGGAGGTTAATCTAATCAGTAGTATCAACTTAGCACATGTTCATCTGTAATGACCTCCATCTTCTTTTACAATCAACAGGGTTAATGTACTAAATATGGCTAAACTATTTATACCCACTATGAGTGTCCCCTATTGGGTTAGCTTGATTACAAGGGGAAAAAATTACATGAATTTTGAAAATAACCAATGAGATAAACAAATATTTACATAATTCCAAATGGCAATCTTAGCAAGAAGAAGCTGTTATGATTTTCTATTTTTGTAATAAACTCTGATGGTGCTTAAGAAGGAGGACATATTGTCGTCACAATCCAAACAATCTTGTTTAATTGCTAACTTACATTTTCCTCTGCTGTTGTTTGAACTCATTTAGAGCGCCCTCTATTGACTCCATCATTTCCTTCAGCTTCTCTACAACTTAAAGACAGGAAATAGCATTGTTATTTTGACAATTTATATTTCTGGAATAAGAATTTTAAATTAGATTTTGTGTTAATTTTTCTTTAACTTTTTAGTTTCCATTCACTAATGTGAAATATATTTTTCTACTAGCATCATTTGTCCTTTGTTTTGCCAGAGGCCACAGATTTATTGTTATCTTACCTAAAATGTTGTTGTTGTCTAAAATGATGTTGCTGTATTGAAATATGTGGTTGTCTGAAACTAAAGGTGGGTATGTAAACTCAGTTGTCTCAGTTACTGCCTAAACCTATGTATTGTCTGGCATCCTGTTGCATTGTCTGACATCCTGTTGTATTGTCTGACATCTTGTTGTATTGTCTGACATCCTGTTGTATTGTCTGATATCCTGTTGTATGGGGGGGGGGTGAGGGTCTGGGTCCCCCGTTTTAAAAAACACTGTTGTTTCATTCTTGGTAGTTTGCAGAAAGACTAAAGACTAAACATGAAACGGACCATAGGTGTGCCTTTCCGTTTTCCTATGTGCCAGGCACAACATGATGTATTTTTCATTTAGCATTTATTAGGGTGGTAGCACCCTATTTAGTCATGCATATGAGTGTTTTGTACATTTGTGATGCAGAAAGAGTGTTTAAATTCTCTGCATACATTAAGGATCAACATACAGGAAAATATTATATTATATATATATATATATATGTTCTTTCAACAGCTTCATGCAGCCATTTGTCAGGGGGAAGAGCCAGACAAGTTGGGCCTGGACCCCAGCAGCCCCCTGCTTTCCAACCTTAAACAAAGGATCGTGGACTTGTCCAGCAATGCTGGGGTTGTCCCCTCAGTGCAGACGGCGGCTCAGTCAGCTTTACAGACAGGATGGTCCCTGCTCCTGCCCACCGCAGAGGAAAGGGCCCGGGCGCTCTCAGGCTTGCTGCCCAGTGCAGGTGAGTATTTGGACCAAGTTACTCTTGTTGAAAGGTTAGTCCAAAGTTGGACCCCTCAATGGCAGGATGACACTCTTCAAGATCGATGTGTGTGTGTATTTGTGTACCATTTGGTTATTTGGAAAAGAAAATCTTCAAACTGTACAAATTAAAATTCTGGCCAAAAGGCTGAAAATAATATTAAGGTCCGTGACAGTTAAATTTGCCATATCAAATTCTTTGAGCTGAAATTGTGATCTGTAATTGTTTGTATATATCTCATTGATTATTTTCAACATGCCCCTTCCCGGTTAATCACGTTGATAATCTTAAATTCTCACTAATGGTTGTGGGTGTAGTTGATTTGTGTGAAAAAAACTATGGACAGAATGAATAAAACCATCAACACACTCATAAGAGAGTAAGTCATATGTTGTGACATGTTGTGATCTGTAATTTTTTGTGTGATTTGTAATTTTTTGTGTGATCTGTAATTTTTTGTGTGATCTGTAATTTTTTGTATATCTCATTGGTTGTTTTGAAAATGCCCCTTCCCCCATTAATCATGTTTCTCAACTTAAATTCTCGCTAATGGTTGTGAGTATAGTTGATTTACGTGACAAAACTATGGACCGTATAAATAAAACCATCACACTAAGAGAGTAAGTCACAGATTGATTCTTTATTTTTGTTGTCAAATATAAATTCCAAACAACAAAAATTGATAACTGTTATTCATTTGCCAAGTGCAGTCCAGGTACTAAATGACTTTTTGTGAATTGTAACTGTTATTCCTTTCCTGCGAATACTTTTGGTATATAAAGTTAGATCAAATTGTCAAATGAAAATTGGTATCTACCTAACATACCATTAAAAATGGCACTTGACCAACAAATAACGGCATTCAACTTACCACTAATGGCAATTAATCTACCTCTAATGGCACTTACCATACGATTAATGGCACTTATCTATAATCTATGAAAAAAAGTGGTTGCTTGAGCTGTTTTTAAGGTCACCCCTCAAAAATGTCCTGTTTTCAAATTGTGTAATCATCACTTAGATAAACAATGATTGACACTTAAAAACATCTTCTAAATTAATGTTTAAGAGTAAGCCAGTACTTGGTTGTAGAGTGCAATGAAATGTGGGTTATATAGAAGGGTACGAACTAGGCCTATGCACCTTCAATACGTCCCCAAATATGACAGTATATGCTAGTAGGATATGTAATGTTTTATTAAGTAATTTCAGCAAGACATTTCACATCTAACATAATATTTACCAAAATACAAACTGTTTACCCTTCCTTCTGATTCTCAATATGTTAGCAAACTAGTAAGTTAATTCAACAAGTTTACCCAAAAAATTAGTCTATGTGCTGTAGGGATAGGTGTTCGCTGTTGGTTGCACCCGATCAAAGCAATACAACAGATTTGCCTTTGCAGAATTGGAACCGTGAACTGCCTTACATGACTGCTGGTGGGAGTATGATGTGGGAGTTTACCTTCAAATACTTTGGCAAAGAACGAATAGAACTTATATAGGATTTGCCAGGCTTGTAGCTTTGAAACTTTCTTCATCTTCCAGGCACGGATGCAGTCTCCATGACCCCTGGCCACCGGTTCATGATGGACCTACTGGTGGGGAGTCTGATGGCGGACGGGGGCCTCGAGTCGGCTCTCAACGCCGCTATCTGGTCAGAGATCAGGGAGATGGACAGCCAGCGAGAGAAAGAGGTTGCCGACCCTGGAGAAGAAGATCTAGAAGAAGATGAAGAACATTTGGAGAGAGGTAAAGTCCATAATTTTCACTGAGGGCAAGTGTTATGCAATCGTGTCAGCTTTGTCAGCCATGAATCACACATTGTTTACATGGGAAACCCTTTCAATCTTAACATTGCATTTTTGCGACAAAGATGCTATCTTCCCAGATGCCATCTTGTACTTTGTCCTGTATGATCCAGTGATCTTTTATTATTTCTTCAGCCCAATCTGAGGAAGAAAGGGAGACCAGAGGTGATGATAGGAGAAACCTTGGCTCGGTCAAGAAGAAGAAGAAAAAACTACAGCCAGTAACCCATGAAATAACCACTAGTATACCACTGCTGCAGCTAGTACAACAGCTACTCAGGTAAAACCATGGTACAGTAAATACACTGCAGCCAGTAACCTATGAAATAACCACTAGTATACAACTGCTGCAACTAGTAAAACAGCTACTCAGGTTAGACCGTGGTACAGTAAATACACTGCAGCCAGTAACCCATGAAATAACCACTAGTATACCACTGCTGCAACTAGTACAACAGCTACTCAGGTAAGACCATGGTACAGTAAATACACTGCAGCCAGTAACCCATGAAATAACCACTAGTATACCACTGCTGCAATTAGTACAACAGCTACTCAGGTTAGACCATGGTACAGTAAATGCACTGCAGCCAGTAACCCATGAAATAATCACTAGTATACCACTGCTGCAACTAGTACAACAGCTACTCAGGTTAGACCATGGTACAGTAAATGCACTGCAGCCAGTAACCCATGAAATAACCACTAGTATACCACTGCTGCAACTAGTAAAACAGCTAAACTAGCCTAAGCATGGTAGGTCTAGCTGACTCATGGGATTTTCTATTTTTACCAGTTTACATACTGCAGTAGGCTAAACTAGCATAGGCATGGCAAGTCTGACTCCTCTGTGGATTTTCTGTATTGATCTGTTCTACTTACTTTAATAGGCTGAGCTAGCCTAAGCATGTGGAGTCTTGACTCTTCTTTGGATTTTCCTTTTTGACAAGTTCAATGATTGTGTTTGGCTATAAACTAGCCTAAGTTTCCACATTACAAACTTGAATGGTACTTGTGTTTGCCCTACAGAAACGCCTAGGCATGGCAAGTCCGACTCTTTGGATTTTCTGTATTGATCTGTTCAAATACTTTAATAGGCTGAGCTAGCCTAAGCATGACAAGTCTGGACTCTTCTTTGGATTTTCTGTATTGACAAGTTCAATGATTGTGTTTGGCTATAAACTAGCCTAAGTTTCCACATTACAAACTTGAATGGTCCCTGTGTTTGCCCTACAGAAACGCTTCAACTGTAACCCTGTCCAAGCTGCAAGAGTTTTCCACTGAGTTTACGAAGGAGGAGTCTGTAGCTGTGGACAGCAAGGAGAGGTCTACATCTCTGGAGCTGCTCCTCAAGTTTCAGAGGTTGCTTGTGAGAAGCCTCTACCCGTGTCACCAAGAAGGGCAGCGAGCTGTCAGTCAGGAAATTGGTAAGTGAAAAATATTGATTCCCCCATAAAGTTTTGGTAAAGTGACGTTTGATGCAAAGCTTCAATGGTTGGCATACACAGCGTCAGCCAGTCATTGCAAGCTTTAATTTTCAAGGAAATTTCTCTGATAAAATGCTCTTGGTTAGATGGCTCAGTCTGAAAATGAAGGAAATAAAAACATTAATTGATGAAAGTAATGTAAACTTTCCATTTTTCATCCAAGTAGATGATGCATGGATTTCATGCATATTCATACTATATGTGGATGACATAAGACCTGTTAGGTTGGATAAGGAACATACGAAAATGTATGAAAATTAATTTGATGCAGAAGGACTTACTTTAATAAGTGTGTTTATGCATCTGTCTTTTTTAACAGATGCTGAGATATTAGGTGTGGGGTCCTTACTCTGCAAGTATGTCTCCATGCTGAGTACACACGTTCGTAACATCTTAACTGTGGCTACCAACCTGGTGACCCAGACGCCCCACTGCTTTGGGTCTGTCTCAGAACTGATTGCATCAGATTTGTCTGGTAAGTACTGTCAACATGCCCGCACCCCTCCCCCAAAGTAACAATGTGTATGCCCAACAAAGAGACATTGTGTATGCCCAATTTTGTATGGCGCAGTGTTGAAAGGCGAGCCTGGCCCGCCACCTCACCCCCATTCCCCCATCGTAAAGAAATTAGAAAGTATGAATGCTCCCACCCAAAGTAAAACAAATACATTACAATTGTGTATACACATTGTTGCACTTATCTGGTATGTACTGTTTATTTTTTTTCCCGCTCCTTTAACAGATTTCTCTTGCTTTGTTTTGGCAGGTGTGTTACTCCCCGAGCTGGTCACCTCCATGGTACTCTTACAAACCAAATGCCCTGCGGTGATGCTCAAATCAAATGCAGTGCTGACACTAGCGGGCTTGATCGATGTCTTGGATGCGTTCAATCGGCAAACCCCAAAACTAGAGAAGGACGAGAGAGATGACCTAGCTTGGCCTGGTCTTGCAGGTAATTATCTCATCGCCCCGAATTAAGCATTTTTGCCAAATTAAGGAAAAATTGTTCCTTTCCTCCATCGTCCCGGGGGCGTTGCATTTTTCAAAAGGGGGCATTTATTAGGAGTCAATTGTCAATACAAATTCTTACATTACAGCATTTTCTATGCAGGTGCAGCATTCAAATTTAGCTCAAAATTAGTGGTAGTCCCGTCACTCCGGTGGCCCGAGCTGAGACTCCTGCAGACCACCGGATTGATATTACAGTGCATTCACAATTGGAGCACCAAAATCTCATTTTCTTATAACCTTTATTAATAAATCCAAATACATCAATAAACAATTATGACGTTAAGGAAAAATAATGCACTTATATTCTCAAAAATGTTTTAATTGTAAAATATACGGTTGTACACAATTTCGCGATAGATGTTGTTGTAGAAATTGGTTATAAAGCATGCGATTAGCGGTTCAGCTTTTGTACATGTTTTGGCTTTCACTAACGTTACAATGCATATGTTAGTGGTAAACACAATATATGCATTGTAGCATTACACAAGCAATCAAACCAACACGTGTTTGATGGCTGAAACGCCAATCGCGTGTTTTATAACAAAGTACTTGTTACAACAAACAATGTCTGTTAACGCATGTTTAGACCAAGTATCATCATTCGCAAAATTATGTACATCAACTGTTTATTTTACTGTAATTTTTTTTTTTCGGACGAGAATTGCGGGGGTAATAACGCCTCTTATGGATAAATTATGTTACACAAACTAGATGTGTGTTTGTTACGGAATAATTTTTCAAAAGATTTGTATTTATTATTGTGTCAAGTTAGGACATCACGGCAGTTTGAAAGGGCACAATTCAAGGCCTGATATATATATATGCATATATAG
Organism: Paracaudina chilensis; assembly: GCA_027580055.1. Classification (NCBI taxonomy): domain Eukaryota; kingdom Metazoa; phylum Echinodermata; class Holothuroidea; order Molpadida; family Caudinidae; genus Paracaudina; species Paracaudina chilensis. Next base: position 4,202 of record JAODFY010081660.1, on the reverse strand, counting down.
TGTGACAATGTATGAAAGATTCATAATTTGCCACAAAACTTACAGATATTCTTCAAAAAAGGTGAATTGTGTATGTACCGCCTCAATTCTCGGGTACACAAAGGACATGCGCGCTTCACTCCAGCTTGCATGCACGTTTCACTGTAGTAATGCTGTACATGCCGGGGCGTGAGATGCACGAGAATGCGAACGCGTTCTTATCCGGCCCCGGGAATATTATGTGCTATCTAGTTCCGAAAAGCTTGGTGACAAAATGCAACACCCATACAGTTACCGTCTAACTTCTTCGCAAATAAGGCGATACACAGTGTGAAAGATTCAGGGAGGCTTTCAATCATAAATTACAAGGGAAACAAATGACCAAATCTCCTTTTTGTTTCTCCAAACTTTTTGTTGCAAATGATGAAACTTTCATGCATTAAAATAAACCCTGATTATTGCTTTAAATGGACTCTCCGGACTCATCAGATGATAATTGTTAATATAAACAAACCGTTAGCTGCATTGTTACACTGTTTGTGTGGAAGTGCCATATGACAGTGCATTACAAATATCCATTATTATTTGCTAAATGTGTGTAATGATGCCACCCCAATACCGTTAACCTCCATCAGTTTTTAACATTATCCACGTGTCGGCATCTATCATTTAAAGGGAAGTCGCCCAGCGTGAGGTCACTCTCTGAATATTCGGACTACCCGATAATCACCAAGGCCGACATTGAGAACCACAACAAAGACGATGGGATGTGGGTCATGATCGACGGCAAGGTTTACAATCTGGAAATGTTCCTGAGCGGTACCGCGCCGTGTGGTAACGAAAACTTGCGGGCATATGCAGGTGAGTCCTTTTAACCCACAATTTTAACACAGCCAGAGGACATTTCAAGTCATGACTGCCAAAATGGCTACTTGTTTTGTCATTGTTGCACAGGCAGACCCGGAATCAGGTTGGAGTGAATATTTGCATGCATATATATATATATATACACATTTCATTTAATAAGTGTGATTAACTATCAATTTCTGTATCTCATCGGAGATCCGTTTGGCGATAACATACAATTGTGTTCAGTTGGATTTGCATCTTTGGGCAGCGTCATCAACAGAGAACTGGAATTGTTCCAAATATAGACGCATTACTAAGGGGTGATTGGCAGTAACCCATTGGGTATTATGAATAAGCATTCCGCCATCAGGCTGTGGTAGCTCAATGGAGTATTCGCACGAGACACCGAAGGGACCCGAGTTTAAACCCCGGCGGAGTCTGTCGCTTTTCACCATTTCCAGATTTGTCCAACTTTAAACTTTATTTTTTTTCATAGATCACAATAGTCGCCGTACATTCAACTTTCATCACTGCAATTAATTTATTGCTTTCCAAATTCCATTGTCCAATTTTAACCTCATTTCTGTAATATATATATGTATATTTGTTTTATAGTCGTTCATGCTATTTCATGCTCAGATGCTAGTCCATCTTTTTTCATTAATGAAATATGTCAATGCCTTATTAATCACTGAAGTTCAGTAATAGAATCTGTAAATAAAACCCAACAGGTCGGGACGCCACAGAGGCTTTCCACAGCGTAGAACATTCGGCGGAAGCTTTAGCTGCCATGGATGAAATGCTGGTCGGTTTCTGTGTAGAGGTAAGTCCATACAGTAGAAAGTCGATATTGGTAGCTCACGATTATATTTTGCTTTACTTGGGCCAAATAATCGATGCAGTCTTCGCAGACTGCAGAGTGGTGTACGCTTGTGTATTATTAAATACATTTTATGTTAATCATATTAATAATAATGATCAATTTTGTTTATAAAGCACTTTTTCAACTATGATCAATGCGCTTTCACATTCATTACCCCTGGTCATGATTCATTACCCCTGGTCAGGGTAACTTGACCCTACATGAACCCACACACTTTAATAGGGCGCACATATCAAGCTGTAAGCTCCAGACGCACCCTATAGTGTGTCACAACATTGTGTGCCCCAGGGAACTTCCCATAGGAGCTGCCACAATATAGCACTTTAAAATAAGTAACCTCACAGGTACCCGTTTGCACCTGGGTGGAGAGGAGCAATCAGTGACTTGTCCCCAAAGGACACCACACCTCATTCCAACCAGGACTCAAACCCGAAAACCTCTGGGTTACGAAGACCAAAGCCCTAACCACTTGACCCCATGCACCATGCCGCACCTTTTTATTTTATAAATCCTGCATTTAATATTAGAAGTACAAAAACTCGCGTATCTTTTTGGCTTTTCCTATTGGAAGGCATAAATGATCTATGTGGTGGTGTGTTGTGCTTGTGCGTGAAGTATATTTTACGTTGAACCTGCATAAATTATTATAGTTATCAGCACAAACTGAATGCCTCATATATTGCTTCAAATTTTTTATCCGAGGCATAATAGATTCTATGCGGTCTTGTTTACAGGGTGGTGTATGCCTGTGTGTGAAAGTTTAGGTTAAACCTGCATATCACATTAATTAGTGTCCATTTGTGCTCATAGAACGAGCATAGTAATTGTAATAAAATTTGGCACAAATGAAAGCTGGGTAGAGTGTAGAATAATTTATTCAATAAAAAAAGGGTGAATTTATTGGCGAGTGATCTTTCAAGATTTTTGGTCATCATCATATTGTTATTTATTTCATAAGGCCAGAGTAGCAAATGAGTTAATGGCTTCTTAAAGGTAGGTATACTGAGCTACAAAACAGGACTTTTTCACTTATGTTATTTATAAATAGTAATATGGTACATAGTTTGTCAGCGATAGTTTGTCACCGACTACCAATGAATAGGGTGATATGTGACTGAAATCGACAATCAGCATTTACAGTTGATCCCCATGTAAATGTTTTTCTTATCCATAGCCCGACCAGGATTCATCTTCATTGAATGAAGCGACAGCAGCTGTTTTTCCTCTGATGGATGCAGAGCGAGCTCTTGGCCTGTTGATCGGACTGCATTGTGGCCACCAGGCACGCAGTTTGCCCCTCTCCCCGCCCGAGGTAGAGACACAGCAGTGGCTGACATCACAGCTCTTCAGCGGGGGGCTGCAATTAGGACGCAGACCGCCGGCCGCCGCACCCCTCGCCCCAGAACAGGACGAACAAAAGCAAATGGCGGAGACCCACAGCGACTCCGAACAGGACAAGCCCAAAAACAGCGACAGGGAGAAACCGCACCCTAAATCCAACCCCCCCGTTGACGAGACCAAGCCGTTCCTCCAGGCATTGGCAGAGGGGAAGTTGCAGGACGCAAACGTGAAGGCTTTCCTGGACATCTGCGAGCGTTACTGCCGCAGCCGCCACTTTGTCCTCCCGGTAGAGTTCCCGCCGATGCACCCGGTGGAGGTGACCGTCCGTCTCCTGATAGCATGCATCCTGAAGCACCATGACCTTGGGCATGTTGCGCTGGCCCTGGTGGAGCATCTGGGGCAGGGTGAGGGACCCCTGCTGCACCACCACAAGCACTACATACCAAAGTCGCTGTCAGAAATCTGCCGAGTTGTCTACCAGACCAGGAGGCATTTGATGAAGGTATGTTGAAAAGTTTTATAGATTATGATGCCAGAGGCGGAATAATTTGTTTGTGCGTGTGCACGTATATGTATGTGTGTTTGTGGGTATATGTATGCATGTATGTGTGTTTGTGGGTATATGTATGTGTGTTTGTGGGTATATGTTTGCATGTATGTGTTGTGTTTGTGCAGGTAATTGTATGCATGTAGGTGTTGTGCGTATGCGTGTATATGTATGCATGTAGGTGTTTGTGATGTTATGATTCACTTGTATACATGGTATCTCAGCATATTGAATCAGTGTCATACTTTTATAAGTAGGTACCCCATGATGTGTGTTTTTATGCGTGTGTGTGTGTGTATATCCATACATGTATGAGTTTTTCATGTGAAGGTTGGCTCATAAACATGTTATCTCAACATGTTGCATCAATGTCTTACTTGACAAGTAGATGCCCCGTGAAGTGTGTATGTGTGGACATTTTTTGCAGCAAGTCTAAGGACTTGAACAAAGGATATTCAGGTCCTCTGAAGAAGAATTCAATAGGAGCAGTAGGAACAGAACAGTAGGTCCTTGGACGTTAGTACAATGGTTTAAGGTATTGTCAAGTTTAGGGTTAGGACAAAGGAAATTTCAATGGAGTACTCAGACTTAATGTAAACCCCC
>JAODFY010081549.1:0-11926 GCA_027580055.1 Paracaudina chilensis | reverse complement strand
GTTATTACTTTCCTTTATGTTCACATTCATGTAGCAGAAAATTATATTCGCGGAACTGGTATTTACATCGCGGAATGGCGCAAAAATCATTGTTTACACGGACCGCGGAAAATCACGGATTTTGTAAAATTCATGCACGTAATTGGCGATGAATCGGGCAGATTATGAAAAAAACAATCGGTAATCAGTATTATCCGATATTGCATAATCGTTTGACCACTACTTGAATAACTGCCAGGCTCGCGCCCACACATTAATTCATATAGTTAATGGGAATGTGGAATGGGTGGCAGGATGGGGGTGGCAGGATGGGGGTGGCAGGATGGGGGTGGCGTGTAGGCATCTTCAGCGGTCCCCTTGATCCCAGGTCGTAAGAGCGATTACTACGCGATTGTGATGCCTTTGGTCAATACATTTTCAGCACACCCACTTTTCAATTTTACATACCCACATCGCACAATCCAGCCTCAGGGTCTGCTTCCACATGATCACTAGGAACTAACAGCACTGGGCAATGTGCATTTCACCCCTCCCCACTTTTAAGAAAAAGACAAACGATGCCCCCTTTTTCACCATATATAAGTTGCATCGCCAGAAAATCTCAGCTGGGAGACAAGGGGTTAATTTGTTTATGTACTTGTAGTGGTCATGCAGACTTATCATAAATTTCTGTGACACCACACCTGGGTGAATATGCGCACACAGCAGCATAAAAAAAATCACGCCCTATACGTGTGCAGGTATATTATTTTGTTCAGCAGTATAGCAAGAATATTTCAGCTTGAGCGACAAATGTGGGCACAGATGTCTCACGTACATTGCACATGCGCAACAAGCAAGCATTTATCTTGCAATTGTGATTTGGTACAGCTGCATCGCAATACATTTTAAGCTTCATGATGAACTCTCATCAGGGCAACAATGTTCGGTGCAGCAAGGTATATATATGTAGACAGAGACCTTAGGAAATTTTCAATTTGGAGGCAAACACTCACATATGTCCCACTGCATGGTCGTAATTGTTGTAGTAGGGGCAAACATTTCCGTGTGCTTCGCATGCAGGTATATGTATACGGCTGTTTTACCACAAATTTTCATTGTGGGGCTAATATATGTCACACAAGTCTCAATCATTCCTGGCACATGATATACCCATCGCAACTATTTTGTTGTTGAAAGATCACCTTTTCAAAGCTTCCTAAACGAGTTATACCCCCCGATTTGCAATCGAACCAGGGGGCAGGAATGGCCCAACAATTGATTAAAATCTTAAAAGTTCCCAAGGCAACCAACCAGGTTGTGTTGAGTCCTGATATTGGGTCGATATTAGATTCTCCATCACTTATCTGGTGAGCAAGACCCCGCATATTCATCATGGCACCCAGGAGGAAATGGGAGAGCCCTCACTTCCATTCTGGTTTAGACTGCTAGCTATATTTATGTCTTCATACAACATCTGTTGAAGTGCTACAAGCCTCCCAGTCATCAGAGGGAAGCAATGTAGTATATATGGTACAGTAAACGACAGACTTACTGAAGGCGTCTAAACAGGATATTCATTCCGAAGGGATTTGGATGCCTGCGGAAGTGCTATATACAATAATTTACCATCAGATGGTGATTAGTTCCCCTGAGTGTATGCACACTAGCATAAACTGTAATGTTAGTACAGAATGGGATGATGTATGGTATTAGTGGTAAACAGGTTGAAAGACAACTGGGTTAGTTAATATAGAGGGTGATATTCCAGAAAATGGTAATGTGTGTGGTGAAGGAGTTTTAGGGTTGAGGTTCTGATTCTATAATGAGAGGAAAGCAAACCAGTAAAACACTTTAATTGTAGAAGTCGAGTCACCAAAACATATAGTGGTTTGTTAATTTATAAACCACAAACTTACGTTATCTAACTAAATTAGCAAACAAGCTGGTTGTGTTATAGTTTTTCTGGTATATCATACTTGAGTATAGGAAAACAGTTGTGTTAACATTGCAAGTCTCTTCCTGCTAAATATTGTCCAATTAAATCTCTCCCTGATAATTATCAACCATTTATATTCATGCTAAGCTTCGATCGTCCATTTAAGACTCTCCATGCTAAATATCGTCTACTTTTGAGTCTCTCTACCTGGTAAAAAGGCATGTATAGATATATTGCAAAAAAGGAAGTTAACACATGCATGTTGCATACCAAATAAAAAAGTAAGATTTGTCACAGAGTGTAATGACAGAAAGCACGGTAGCTTAATTTAGTTAAAGAAATATCTCTAGTCATGAAGAAATGTATTGATTTGTATGTTAGGGTAAAGAAATCTCTCCAGTCATGAAGAAATGTATTGATTTATATGTTGGGGTCGATGCACACATTACAATCAACAAGTGGTGCAGCTGATCAGCTGATCTTTTGACCTAATCATGAGATTGTGTCTGGCATTGTCACTAAAATGCATACATAGCTGTGATGAAAGCAAACTATTTACATTAACATGAGTATTTACCATGCTGTATGTGGAAGACAATATTCATAGAAGCACAGTAAAGCTATGCAAAGTGAATTTCACAGAACTCCCCATGATATTTGTGATTGGTCAAAGCCTAGCAGATTTCTAGCATACTCGGGGCGAGAGGGGTAATTTGTTTGCCTTCACTCCATCTTCTAAGACCCTGTGCTCAAATACAATATGCAGCAGCTCTAAATCATGCAAGGAAGAAGAAAATCCGGAAAACCTAGGCAATCCCCCCTATGTGTTTAATAAAAAGAGGCCTACCTCAACATTTACAGATCCTATTACATTTGTCAACCATTATTACTTTCTGCAATTAAAGTAAGGTAGGGATCCAAGATCCAGTATTTTTTGATGGATGAAGCTTTCTGACAATTATGCCTACACAGATAAGTTATGATACATCTTAATGAAAATAACAAAAACACATTCTGGGTCACTATAATTTGCATTTCTTGTTAATCAGGGCAAGTTTCATGATCTCTGAAACAATGGTTGTTTATTTCATCATTTCCTACTCCAATGTATCTTCTTCCTACATCATTTGGAGACATTTATTTTGCTGATTTCTCCTTAAACAGAGCATCCCACAATATTGGTGGAACATTGGTGGTTTGGTTATTTCATTTTTTTTGTTTTGTCCCTGAAAATTTGTTCAATGTCTCTTTCTCCTGCACCTAGTAATTACTACTACATTACTTCACCAAGGGGTCTGTCAGAGTTCAATGCAAAAAATGGCTATATAGCTTCAACATCCCTGCAGTTCACTATCAATTATCTGGTACTGCCCTCCTACTCCTTCCTCCCAAACTGTTCCATATGCTACACTTTCAACTACTCAAAGCCTCAAGTTGTTAATACACATTTTTTTTTACTCTTATGGTACAAGGGACTATTAAGACCTCCACCCATGCATCTATGGTAATTGATCTTTTAATGAAATGCTTCATTTGTAGCCAGCACAGGAGTCTTCCAATAAAGAGCTAGTTTCCTGCATTTCTCTGCAAAAAAACAAACTTTGATTGATGAGGATAAACTGTTCTGATGTTAAAGTAACAGTTCTGCATGAAGATGTTTAAATAAATGATGTATCTGCTGAGGATTCTTTTCGTGCAATGATCTTGCTATCTCCACTTTATGCATAAGCGATGATCCTGGGGAGGTAGGGGGAATGGGTGTTTGAGTAGGGAGAGGATGGACAGAGAGCAGGCCGGGCAGACAGTCTGTGGAATATTTGAATTGGTGGGGGGTGGCGGTGCTGGTGGGAGGTATCTAGAATCAGATGTCTAGTACTGTTATCTAAAGAACATTACAATATTTGGTGAAACCCCATGCCCCGGTTACACTCTATTTTGGGATTTCTCTTTACTTTATACAGGCTAGCCACTTGTTCTTCTAAACTATTTAGCCATTACTGCCGATGAAAGTCGAGGGTGTACCAGTCTCCCATTTTAGCTTGAATGCTATTACTTTTATTGTTAATTTTAGAGCCTGTTGTTTAGGTTACAGCTTGACAGTTGCATTCAACTTCAACAATTTAATTTATTGGAGAGAGAGAGAGATAATATACATCATACAGGCAATAAGATACAACTGAAATAGTAAAGTGAAGATTATGTAGGGCAGGTTGTTGATGTACAGCAGGCATTAAAGTGACTCATATGACAGAGTATAGCCCTAAAGATTGAATGCCTCTTGATAAACCTGACAAGCAATGACCAGCAATTGGAATTTCTTGCACTTTTTGTTTATATTGGTGCTGGTCTTCAAAACTTAACCATCTGTCTTTCGAACCAAGTCTCAGACTGAATGTGATATTAAATGGGTGAATATAATGTACTTTTAGTCCTTTGAGCCCCCCCCCCCCTTTTTTTTAATTACAGCACCGTATTTACACCACATGCATTTGTTTTGGTTATCTGACACCAGCCCTCCCCCTCACTTTCCACTCATTGATAATCCTCTGTCATCAGACACCACCCCCACCCCCCATCCTTGAGGATCTCACACTTCTGTTTGTTCACTTGGTTTTTGTCACAAAGGATACATTTATATCAACCCAAATCTGAATGGAGACGAACCCCCAAATGAACAAATAAGCAGCTATTTATCACATCTTGGAGACATTCTTTAAAATAGATCACATCAACTGAGCATTATTATTAGAATTAAAATGCCATAAGAAAATGGATTGGAAAACAAGACAAGGTACAATATGTTATAGTTGATACCCATTGTACCCTGAGAACCGGTCACGACAGGACAGGCTGCCCCAGACACAATGGTATTAAATAAAATGTCACTTGTTTTCATTTGACAAGGCATTTGAAATACAAACCACCATGTAATTTAATTTTATATTTGCTTTTCAAAATGGATTGCAAAATTTTTTACATTTGCCTGGAATTTAAAACGAGGGAAGAATTATATATATATTATGGTATGGAGATTTCTTTCGTCACAAAGAAAGCTAAATTTTTGTTTGAAGAATTGTCTCCTTGAAGCAGTATTAACTGTTAACCACATCCAGCCTTTTGTGGTGCCTTTTTCTTTGTTCTACAAGTAACCATAGTTTACACATGCAATTAAGCCTCTAAGGCTATCATTATTACCCATTAGAAATTACTTTAAAAATACAGGACATTCTTGTAAAACATTTTGAGGTCAACATGGGTCAATATATGGCTGACCATTTCATTCATTTCCCATACATACTTATTCATATCACAAGTTATATATATCACACATGACAGCCCTGGGAACCGTTACAGGGTGGGGTCATCACACCTCTCTTTTTATCATCTGAGCACTTGGTCCAGAAGAGAAGGCTTGAATAGCTGGGATTCCTCCAAGATCATATCTGGCAGCTTGGGTCATCTGTGTTACAAGGTCATGTGTGTTACAGGGTCATTAATTAGGACATAAGTATGTCCATCCTGAAGCTGACTCAACTAAACTGAAACTAAACAAGTCTCTCTAAAGGAGTCTTTCCAAGATCAATGTGTCATCTAGTTACAGAGTTGTTATTTGAATTGACAATTCATGATCATGGACGTGACCTCGGTCAGCTTGTGTTATTACCTGTGAAAAAGGTTGCTCACGAGTTCCTGCTTGCAGTAGGATCATAAATATATACATACATACAAACTATACACACACACATTTCTTTTACCATCAGCATGACCAATCATTAGTGAAGAAGCAAACAATATAAACACTGAAATATATACAGTCTCTTATCATAGTGATGTTATGATGTGAACTGTAACTAAAATTTACATTAGTCATCTTATTTATTGTTATCCAGTATCATATTGAACTGTGTTAAGTTGTTAACACCCTTAATATAACATAAACACAAAAGGATATCAAAGGATATCATTGACTAATTATCCTTAATATAACATAAACATCATAGGATATCATTGACTAATCATCCTTAATATAACACAAAAAAACATCATAGGATATCATTGACTAATTATCCTTAATATAACATAAACACCAAAGGATATCATTGACTAATTATCTTTAATATAACACCAACATCAAAGGATATCATTGACTAATTATCCTCTATATAACACAAACATCAAAGGATACCATTGACTTATTATCCTTAATATAACATAAAGATGATATCATTGACTAATTATCATTAATATAACACAAACATTAAAGGATATCATTGACTAATTATCCTTAATATAACATAAACACCAAAGGATATCATTTACTAATTATCCTTAATATAAATAACAAAGAGGATGTCATTGACTAATTATCATTAATATAACACAAACATCAAAGGATATCATTGACAGATTATCCTTAATATAACACAAACATCAAAGGATACTCATCAACTTATTTTTAATATAACACAGATATCAAAGGATATCATCTTGCACCTGCTTTTGATAGATTGTTCGATAGAACACAATAACAATTAATTAGAAGTCACCAAAAGGTACATTCACCTAGCCAGAGTGTTTAATAGTGTTCACATTCAAAGCAATGCTAGCAGCTAGCTATCAGGGGTACAAAGGTCACACAAACAGCTGGTGATTTAATTGCTCAAACAGAGATAAATTTGACAGCTTTTTAAAGCAATGTGCTTATTTTTGCATAACACTGAAACCATTTTGGTCTCCATGAATATTTGGGCAAACAGGGAATGGATGGCTGGACACAAGTCAGTGAGGGAGTTTGTAAACATGTTGAGCTGATTGCCAGATTATTGTCAGCCCATGATCAAACACTGAATAGTTCCCAATCTTAGTTACAAGAAGTCATGTGGATGTGTACCCATGTGAGTTGATTGCCAGCCTGTGATAATGATCAACCACCCAGTTCCCAATCATAGTGCAGCGAAGTCAATCATGTGTTTGTCAGATAATTGTTCAGTTGATAATTGCCAACCTTGAATCATGATCAATCAAATAACTACTTCCCAATCATAATTAAAATATGATTATTAGTGTTGGACCGATATTGCCAATATCGGATTTAATCTGATATTTTCATTCCCAATATCGGCCGATACCGATACTCTGCCGATATGAGCCTACGCATGACTATATCTATAAACATTGGCTAGGCTTGACCTTAATGTTATGGTTAAGCCTAACATTAGATAGGGCCTACATAGCCTACGCAATGAATTATGTGGTGCTAAAATGATTTGATTCTTCTTTTTACTGATTTCATAATCCCTTTTTTATAATAAATGAACGGTTTGTGATCGCAATTAGCATCAGGCCAAACACTGTAGGCCTTTTACTGTAGGCCTATAGACTGATAGACTTACATTAACTCCACAAATTACATGGGTTGAATTTTAACTTGCTCAAATCATAAGAAAACCTAGATTAGGGGGGTGCATTGTACATTTTGTTTAGTGTAGGTTGAATATTGTGTATGTTGTGTATGTTAATGGATGGGTCATGTTAAAGCCAAAGCCAATGTCAGGAAAATACAATTTTCAAGACTTTTTTCAGAGATATTTTCCTTGATTGTATCTATCATCCAATAAATTGAAGGGATGCTAGATGATTATCAAAAAACTTTACTGTTTTTTTTTTGGCCACGCATCGTTAGTAAACTGCTGCATTGAACATGATTTGGTAAAGTTACTGAAACTATCTTTGCGTTTAATGTTGTTATAGATATTGATGTTATACACTATATGAAAAATGACAGTCTTTTTGTGCTTTACAGTTGAAATTTTATGGCAAATGTATATATGGAGTAAAGTTAACTTAGAGATGAACTGTTTGAATCAAAATGGCTTCTAGCAATATCAGTAAGACGATATCGACAATTGACGCCAACTTTACCAATACCGATGAGGCCGATAATGCCAATATCGTCCGATACTGTATACCGATAATCGGCCCAACACTAATGCTTGTAGGTACAGTATGCACACAATGTGTGCAAAATTATTTCCACCCACCCAGTTCCCAATGATGACTACACTGCTATATTATTACCACTATTTATATATGATATATATTCATATAATACATAATAGAGAAAAGCCATGATTTTTTTTTTTTTTGAGAAAAGCCATGATGTTCTTTGAAGACTCTGTCAGGCAAGGCATATTCAATGTCTAACAGCTAGTAAATTACTCTGTTCTGAAACCCATCAGCCATGTTACCGAGGCGACAAGAGATCCATCTATACATCTTCAATTATCATGGACTCTGATATGCCAGTATATCATGCACGACCAATCATGCATGACTTACACACAACCTCATGACTACGCATGATTCATAAGTATCAAAACTTATGTTGTAGTCTCTGTCTGTATATATGCATGGCTCTCTAAACTCCATTGGTTCCATTCAGATTTATTGGGTGAATAATAATAACAAATTTATGTTTGGTCTTGGTCTTGCTAACTTTATACATACATCAACTCATGTTAGCTAGCTACTACTAGTCTTTTTTTGCTTCACCATAAAATAAAACACAAACAATACTGATTGAGGTTATTTTGATCTTTGAAAGTCACCCTTTGAACAAAATTCTGAGCTGCATGTATATTTGCTTTGATGGCCAATTTCAAGGAATCACCTTGGGGCATGTAACATGCTGTTGAGAATAAAACATGACTAAACAGAGGAAAGCATTAAAAGCTCTCCTTTTATCTGCACAATAAACAAATAACCCTTCTCTGACAAAACTCTGCTGGCTTTTATCTCGATGGTATGTCATCAGCGATTATTATAAACTCAGCAAAGGGGGAAACATACACGCTTCTTTAAAATTGCAGGGGGAAAAATCCTGACCATAAAAAAAAATTGAATAAATATTGCAGACAAAATTTCATTCACTATGCAATAATAAATTACTCAGCATATGACATCTATAGCATAACATCTCAGCTCATCAAACATATTTATATTAATATATATAATTGTATATATAAAAAGTTCAGATAAGTGAGTTTGTCATAGAAATCCCTTATCACACTCCTCTACACACACATTCACTCCAGGACTCAAATAGTGTTAGATTTTAATAATTTTCAATAGCTGTTCACATGACCACCTGGTTGTCAAATATTGGTGGGTCTCAATTATTTTGGTAGCCATGAAAATAATGATATTTTAGGCTATTTGTTTCATCATAGATTTATTAAGTTATCTATCTACACCTTATCAAATCATGACAATCTTCATCCCAAATCATCCCAAACAAAATATGATACCCCATCTCCTTTCTAGATGATGTTTGGTAATCCCCTCAGCAAATGTGGCAGTCTTGGACCACTGGACACCCCTTGTCCTACTCGGTTTACAATGTGTGTCAAGAGGTTCTGAATCCTCACTCTATCCAAACAAGCATTCTCAAAACTGGCATGGAGACCATTTTCAGTCACTCTCAATACGTAACTACAAAACTGAAAAATTTTCTTCCACCCATCAATCAAAGTTTACCAAACCTTACCTTGGTTTGGGTATTTATAAACCATGTACTAACCTCAAATAACAAAATTAGCATATCCTAGAGTAAATTGTTGTCATTTAACTCTTACTTTTGAATACAGCAGTGGTCACCCCTAAATCATCCATCCTGAGCTTTCCAGTTGCCACAAGGGTACTTAAATAAATTGACACATTTGACATAAAAAATTGGCAAAAAAGAAGGTACGTACAGTTTCAACATATGCAACTGAGGCTGTTTTCCCTTATAAAGGCTGCGCCTGATATATTTGCCCACCAACTATACTCAACCAATCAAATTTGTTGGACTTGGATGACAGTGAGATACTAGAAATGGTATAAAACATTGTGTCATTACGAGTAGAAGCTTTAATTGCCCTCACCCACTCCCCCCACCTACCCACCCGCCATCTCCCTGGCCGTGTGCCAATCAAATTAATTTGCTGTAAACCCTTCATACACACATTAATTCCTTTTATGTTGTAATATCTAACCTTTAATGTTTTGGTTAATCTGTTATATAGCATTTTAATTTGATGCATATAGGCCTATATGTTATCTGGATTTGATTTGCACACAATGGAGCAATTAATTTCACCTTAGATCTTCATTTGTGTGTGTGTGTGTGTGAGTTATTGTTCCCAAGCTTTGACCACCATTTGGGATACAAATTCCATTGTCACTCAAAGCTTGTATTAATATCTATACACACACACTTAACTTCTTACAGAACCTCTACAGAACCCTGTCATCTCTCCAACACAACTATAGATATGCAAGCTAACTCCAGACTCATCTATTATTCACACATATTTCACAGTAACCAGTCTTCCAAAAACCATCATCCCTCCAACCCAATATTTTTACATCATTTTTCTAAGGCCTCTGTGCGTTTATCGGCTCACAAGAGTATCTGGTTACCTGGTTCCCTCTTGTAAACCAATAAGTGGCATGCTAGGCAGCAGCATCATCAGCCACATCCCGACACGATAAAGCCATTAATATAATCCACTCACTGACACCCTCTCATTGGCTGTGCGCTACATACGGCACACGTCGCCGCCTGATCGGGCATTTAATAATCCTTGGACGTGATGATGATGAGACTGCACAGATAGGACAAAGCTGCAGGATTCATCTGCTCAAGCTCTCTCCAAACAGAATAAAGGAATGATCCATTTTTTCTTTTGAGGGGGAGAGAGAGATTCTTAGATGATATTAGCATATTTACAGATGCTTTATTTTATCAAATAACTTTAATATCTGGTTAATACAATTTGCAACAGAAGAACATTTGTGAAAGGCACTTACTTGCCCTTTGAATATATTTTAATTTTTTAAAATTTAAATTTGGTATTAAAAGAATGATTTATTTCTTCCATCGTGGTAATAAAAACAATTGTCAAATTATAAGAGCATAGATTAAAGTTATTTGGGAAGCCACAAGATTGATTGCCATAAATGCCATATTTTATGGCTAAAATTGTGATAGTAAGTATCGACTCCATGATAGAAATAAATCTCAAAAAATGAATGCTGGTGGATCAGTCGCACTGTTGTCATAATCAAACATCTTGGTGGCTCCCAAAACCAAAATTTTAAGTAGATGTTTACAGGCAGCCACCAGACAATACTATACCCTCTATATAAACATTGTCCAAATTTACCATTGTCTCTAATTGTCTTTTTTTACTTAATGATTAAAAGGATAAAAAAATAATGGAAAATAAAACGATAGAAATATATCTGCTGGATCAGTTGCACTGTTTGTTATTTGGGTCTCATTTACACTTGATTTGGAATCAATCACCTACATGCTCCCAAATTACAACTACCAGTTAGTGGTATTGGGAGAAAAACTCATGGTCTGATGAGAACATTAAATTTTACATTACCAAACTGATTTCTTTAAAGGTGGGGTTGCAAGTAGCAAAACCTACCAAAAACTCAGATTTTCTGTTGGCTCAAGTTGAACACTTTTGAAACTATTCATGAACACATCCCTGTTGTAATAACTTCAAATGCAACTATGAACACCTCAATGAGAAAGTTTAACAGGCTCATTGAATAAGGAATCTGTGAGTTCTCTGTGTCATCGGAAACCCACATGTGAATTCGCTACTTGCAACCACACCTTTAAAGGTCAAGTGACATGCAGCAGATTGTCTTTAAACTGGCACAGATGAAAAGAGGATATTTGGGGACAAAACCCTGCCCTCAAAATTTTGAGATTTCTGCATGTTGCCTGAATTTCACCTTCATTGACACGTCACGGGGGGAACAATGCGAACATATCCAGGTCTTAATTCGTTTGTTACAGCATATGTTACAGCATATGTTACAGCATATGTTACAGCATTTTAAAAGTATATGTTTTGCACTGATTTTTTATTAGACAGGTTCCCGCGGTTCCCCCGTCCACGTCACAAGATATGTTGCGCGATAGCAGATGTGTCTTATTTTTAT
>JAODFY010081438.1:0-11927 GCA_027580055.1 Paracaudina chilensis | reverse complement strand
GCTCCACTTTGCGCATGCTCCTGGGAGTGACGTCAGGTCACGCTCCACTGAGCATCACTTCACCCGGCCGCGGTTTCTGGTAGCTACTCGCAGTTTCAAGGCCCGCGTGAACCAATACGGAGGTGCGGTAAAGGGTTAAATCCACCAGCCAAAACCAAAAGTACACAATGAAGTATGTGAAATGAAGCTATTAAGTTGTTTCCATCTTAAAGGTGTACTGTCAGTGTCTGATGATAGTTTGTCATTTTGCCAATCGTAGCACCCGCTATTTATATAAATAAAAATAGCAATTTTCCACTGAATAATACATGAGAATTTTGACCAGTGGGATTTATGAAAACTGCAATTTTAGGTAGAAGAATCTGGTTTCCTGATGATTTTACTCGTAAATAAACTTGTTTATAATAAAACTAATTTTTCCACATCAGTGGCAGTAGAGATGCACCTCTTCCTCCTTCTGTTGAGTGGGGTCATGTGACCGGGTTACTCAATCCTATTGGTCTGTGCATCAGGAGGTGGTTAGGAGAGATGACTCAGAGTTCAGAGGTCATATCCCCATCTGCATATGCATTAGCTGCCAGTGTACTCAACTTCACCGCATCTTACTATGAGAATGTTACCAAACAAGTGAGTAAAAAATAATCAAAATGTAGTTTTGAAAAAAAAAAGGTTTACTATCATAATTTGAGATTAATATCATTGTGTTTCCCCTACAAACCAATTTTTATAGCACATTAGATGAAGGGTGTCAACAGCTTCTGAAATGTGGGGGTGGTGGATGGTGATATTTCCATGAGGAAGTATGTGATCTCCATCCTGGAGGAGGGGTCTAAGGGGAGGGGCTGTCCCCTTTGGAAAAATTGTGGAATGTGAAGGGTGCTGAGATGCAAAATGGTGCACTGAAGGGACCAATTTTGAGGTTCCCAATCCTTGCAATTTGTTTCAATTTTAAAAATTGCACTTAATTGTTACGGTTCAAATGCCTGCAATTTCAGATAATTATTAATGGAAATGGCTGTCATTAAATGAGTCATCGTAAGCTACAGAAGCAGCAAAAATATGCCTATTAATTTTAATAGGTCCTGGAAAAAAGTGTGGGGTTGGGGGACAAATGATATGATGTCCCCCCACTTTAAAAAATAGGGGGGGATGTGTCCCCTCTGTCCCCCACCTGTTGATGCCCATGCCATTTGGTGGAATAATGAGCATGATTATAGATTATAAAATGATTTGTCTTGAAAAAATAAACAATTTTGTGTTACAGCCCAAATTAGCTACCATATGCAAGAATGTAGTGTACGTAGCCCCACATTCTTGGTAGACACTGGTAGAGAGCTGAAATTCTGATTCCTAGCTTCAAAGTCTGGTTGCTTCAATGTTGTGTGTTAGCATGTATGTCAAAGTTCATTCTATGTCGTGTTGTTCTGTGGCAGAGTGTTTACCTGATATATATATAAAGGGGAAATTACAAAAATCCATGCTTAGCATCCTGCCCACTTCCTTTTTGGAGGCCTTAAAACCTAAAAAACAAATGAAAAAATATGAATTAAATTTTTAGCAAGAGAGAGAATTTTTTTCTGGTTTTTAGACTCTAACGTCACCAAGTATTATACTCTGTATGTTAACTGATATGTCAAATTCTGAGTCCAAGTGGCAGCCACCTTGAAAAAAATGTCGGCCATCTTGAAAAATGTTGGCCATTTTGTTTTCAAAAGGCAGGATGCTAAGCATGTTTTTTTTTACTTGGCCTAAGCCCTGGTTTAATGGATTTTACAGCCTTACACATTTATTCAACATGATAAAATTCCACTTGACAGATTGCTTTATAATTATAAAGGAGATATGATCAGCTGAATTATTGTTGGTGACATAACTAGGCTACTTCTAACTATCCTAACACACAAACATAAGCATCTGATTAATGTTGGATTCAAATTTTCAGTTTCAATTTGGCAATGATTTCAGCCTAGTGATTCTGAGTCACTTATAAATCTGTGAGTGTACCTCAGTATAAAGAAAGTTTGAAATAAACACTGATTTCATCTTTCAATAATTTATAACTTTTTAATTTCTTAGGTTTTGTTAGACAGAATTTGCTATTGGTTTCTAACCAGATGCCTCTGTCCATTTAATTCTGTCAATTTAAATATTTTTTTTTGGTCAATGGATTTTATCAAATTCGCTGCTTTTTCATTTTTGGGTTTGGTCGCAGCCTTCATACAGCCCTGTTGATTGCCTAACCCAGCTGGAGGAACTGACCAATCGGGTGCTTGTTCCATTCATGACATCACAAAACTTCCATTCCCTCATGACAAACATCAAGTAAGCAACATTTCATATTGGTTAGAAAATTTGGTGTCCCTTTTATTACATTATATTGACATCTTATCATTTGGACAAGACCATCTCTCTGTGCTGTTTTTTGAAGATACATACAATAGTTTCAGTTATTTGTACCATTATTATGGTTATTTTGATATTAGAAATCTATTTTATTTGTCAGTGAAAGTACTCAAAAATAAATTGTTACTCAAATAAAATTGTCCCTTAGATATTAACTCTTGGCCTAACTGCTAGATTAACAGTAAAACAATTCTTGCCCAGAACATGCTAGGAATTATTTGTAAGAATGGCCAGCATGTGCTGTTATGTATGGGGCTTTTATCACAAATCCTGGGGATGGTGCTGAAAGTCATTGCGGGGTGAGAGTCTTTTAACCCACATTGAAATTTGGGAAATATTTAATTAATACTTGACACTCAATGAGGGGTTTAGTCTAATAATACATTTCTAATCTTGTTTTTGGTTTATAGGAATTTTTCACCTGGTCACTTTAAAGGAAAGGAAGTTATGCCATGGATGTCATCTCTTCCTGACCTTGCATGTCACCATGACAACCAAGAACTATTTCATCCTGTTGTACAGAAAAATTCAAACTATGGCTTCGCCCTTTCTGTTTTTCGCCTCGCCGATACTGTCATATCCATTCATCAGGGTTTAGCACCAAAGGTAAGATCTTGCATTTATTTATTCCCCTATTTTTATAAATATTATATTTACCCTATTTTTTTTAGGGTAAGAAGTCAAAGTTTCAGTGGGACTTCCAACAAATTTTCTGAAACTGAATAGAGATTTAACAAGCTCATTCTTTCATTCTGCACAAAGGATATATCTTAACTAAAGTTTTATATCACAGAATACTCTATTAAATGATAAATCAGAAAAAGGTCTTGCATAACTCCTAATTGTGTTAGGCTTCATAGCCTAACTCACAAATTATGGAATCTGGGAATCTGATGAATGCTTAGTTCAAGTTTTCCAGTGACCTATGTCTTTCTGAATAGCATTGACATTACTTAAAACCTTCTTGCCAACAAGCAATTCAAACAATACAACTTTCCATAGCTGGCCAATTAAATGTAATTTCATGGAAATAACTACACAGATATATTACATGTTCTATCTGAGAGACAACATTACATAAACAAAAACTACATATTTTGTTAAATTTAAAGGTCAATTTTTAAACCAACTATAATACTTAATCCTGAGCCTAATGCAAAATTTCAACTTGACTATTGCAAGAAGGATACAATTGAATAGGCTCCTGAATCTCAAATTAACATAATTATTGTATTGCATACAATAAAGTTCCTTCTGTAAAAAAGAAAAATTATAAATCGAAAAATTGCTTGTGTGGATGATGGATCTTATAGAAGCCTGAGAACTGATTGTTACAAATCAAAGTTTGAGAACAAATATTATTATGAGAATCAAAGAAATAAAACAAATCAAATAAAAATTGATTTAAAAAAAAAAAATTTTTTAATCGTCAACCCTGAATGCAATACTCAGCTTCAATCTTTCTTATTCTTTCAGTTCTTCCCTATTTTTGAAAACTCTCCTGTCACTGAGTACCTTCGCAGCTTTTGCAACAAGAGCTGCAGCTCGTACCAAGGCGTGAGGGCGCTCTTCTCCAGGTTTCAGCATTTGACAGTGTTCTTCATGTTGAAGATATACCAATCATCAGTAAGTGAAATTACATTTGTTTACAACAAGATCTTGCGCAGTGAAAAATGACTGTATATTGTGGGATACAATATGTACGGTGATGAGGACTCTGGGGGTATTATTTCACGTCATGTACATGCTACAAACTGAAATCCAAAAATCATGTTTACCCTTCCTTTACATTCTTACATTTAGCAAATTAAGGTCGATGCAACAAATTTACCAATGCTTTTGAAGCTACGTGCTGTATGTACAAATGCCCACTGCTGCTTACATTCAATCACGGCAATACAGTAGATATTCTCTGCATACTCGCCTTATTGAATATTTACTGTAAATATTTGTTGTTGTTAAAGTTTTTGTCTTTATTAATTATTATATTATTTTCATGTGGAATTTCAAGAAAATCCTACTGCTAAGTTTAAATGTTGTATATTTTACAGGCCAAACATTGTAAACCCAACGGTGAGACAATAACACTCTACCATCATGCTTCACTGGAGCTCTTCACCAGGTTTGAGGTGGCAGATTATTATTACGTCCATCAAGTCCTCGCTACTCTACTCTTTGACCCCGACTTCCTGTGGTGAGTTGAATTATATTTGATGCTTGACGATGAAGTCAGATCATTTTTTCCCACCGTTTTCGTGGAGAGAAGTAATTAAGTAAAAAGTAATGATACTAATGTGCCTTACAAAAGAGGATAGAAAAAGGAAACACAAATTAAAATTAAATTAAATACCGTTAAAGGAACATTAAAAAGGTAGGACTTAAGTTGGTGCTGGAAATACTGAAATGACTGTGACGATTTAATAAGGGGCAACTTATGCCACAGTTTGGGGGCATGCTCACCAAAATGGCATTTACATTTGGGAACAGAAAGAAATAATTTAATCTCAGATCTAAGTGTGTATCGGGTTCTTTTGAACATCTTAGTCAGATAACCTGTGGCCAAATTATGAAGGGAGAATTTTGTATTGGATTCTGGTAGCCAGTGGAATTCTCGAAGTAAAAAGTTTAGATTCCTTGTAGCAATGGTAGTTTGTTTTTTTACAGGGAAGGAAAAGAGGATGATACCATGGCAACACAATTTTCTGAGAGGCTTAGAGTGACAGATTCCATCAGTGATCGCTCTGTCGGTGGCTCTGGTAAAGGGCAGCTGCTGTGTGAGGCCTACCGATGCATTCCAGAGATCAGACGACTCTACATGCTTTACTTTGTCACTGAAAAGAAAAAGCTCGAAACTGCAAGGTAGGGCTAGAAACTAGGATAACAGGAGGAAATCAGATTCCAGTATGAAAATAAATATCCTGCTTGGTTTACTGATGGTTTGAGCACCACATGCTCTGGTTGTTAATCTTCATGCTTTCAATTCAAATGCTTCCATGTTAGTTCAGGGCAAAGACATTTGTTAACGTTATTATAGAGAGTGTGGTGGCCATCTGGCTAAGGAAGACATCTTGTGATACAAGGTTCTCAGGTTTTAAATCCTGGTTAGGTCATTATGCTGTGTCCTCGGCCAAGATGCTTAATATCGATTGCCTCTCTTCTCCCAGGTATATAAATGGGTAACATGGTGAGGGGTCGCATTACTGGCTAGCTGGCTCTAGGAGGTCTGAGTAACATGGTGAGGGGTCGCATTACTGGCTAGCTGGCTCTAGGAGGTCTGGGTAACATGGTGAGGGGTCGCATTACTGGCTAGCTGGCTCTAGGAGGTCTGAGTTACACAGCGTGTACAGTCCAACAGGACATCGATGGCCAGGGAATCAGTCGTGTCAGGCCTCTTGACCTTTTGGCCTTGATACAAGACTTCATCTTATTTTATCTCATGTTATAAATGTTCCATTATAAATGTTATATGCATTATAGCTGTTTCATTACAAAAAACAGTGATAGAAACGTATTAAGGTTTCACATGAGGGTAAATTCGTCTGAATTAAAAAAAAACACCTCTGACTTGGTCTGATCATGGCTCCTGGTTTATGATGTTCCATCTTCACTGTCCCCAATTTTTAACGTTAGGCCAAAGAAATTCATGTATCTGATGTGAGCACATTTTTGTTGGCAGGCTTGGTTTGCATGTATTTGTATATGTGACATATATCTAATTTAAATGTATGTAGTTTATAGGTTTTTAATATTAACATATACACTTTTTTACAGACTTCCTGTGAATAGAGGAGCCATGTGAAAAAATTTCATACTTATACTAAAAATATATTTATTGGGTGAGGGGTGTTGAGTATTTGTTGATTACATTTTTTACAGTTAACCAAAGTGGAACAAGTGTTTGTTTGCTTGTTCTGGTGTGAATCAGTCACATTATTTGAACTAGATCACAAAATCCTCCACCAACATACCCTAGGGTAGACGGTACACAGTATTTTAGTGTGTCACTGAACTTTGCTTGGTAATGCACAAACTTAAGTTTATTTGATACTTAGCTTACAAAAATATAAATCATAGTTGCTATTCAAGTGAAGAACATGTTACCTCTTCATCATAGTGAAAATAAAGATATCTTGAACACATTTACATTTTGAGTTTTATCAACATGAGATAGTTTTATCAACACAAGATGGTTTTGTCAACATAAGTTATTTTATCAACATAAGATAATTTTATCAACATAAGATAATTTTTATCAACATAAGATACCATTCTTCATCATTTTGATGATACTTGAACTTGTCATTTGTGTGTCATTCCAATGGCTTATGTTAAAAATTACCTGGCACTTAGGTACAACCATGTAATTCTATTTTTCAGGATGTTGTTTGCATTGTATAAAGCATTGTAAGCGAAGTTGGGGAGGTTTTCAGGGCGATAAGCCCATCAAGAATAGGAAGTTTCTCCTTCCTGTATGAACATTTTAATTGTATTAATTTAAAAAGGCACAATCAAAAAGAGGAAAAAATAAATTGACTGAGAGAAGAGCAGAACAACCAGATATTAAAGGATAAATAAACACGACAGTCAACCTTCACTTCTATGTAAGAGGCCAAAAAATGTCTACAAAAACCTGCAATCGACATTCAGATATGTTGTTCCATTCCCATAGATATCAATGTTGGAATGGTGGATATGGAGGCTGCCATGTTTCAGAAAAAATGACTTGAAGTAAGCATATTATGACATCACAGAGCCACTAGGAGTCCATATCCCTTTGTATTTCTTTATAGTTTAGACCCTGTTTTTTCTTCTATGGGAAGTTCATTTTGTTAAAATGTTTTATATACATTTGTAAAAATGTGTTTATCATTCACAAATAAATGACCAGATCAATAAAATATTCTGTATTTACCAGCGTAAAGCTGGATATTAAAATAACAAAAGGATATTGACTCCTGGTGGTTCTGTGATGTCATTTTAAACTCACTCTTCGTTATTTTTCTAAACAAATGGCAGCCTCCATATTGTGTATAAGTGTATCTTTCAAACACTGATATCTCAAGAATGGAACAAGATATTTGGATGCTGTTTGCAGGTTCTTGTTGATAATTATGTCCTCTTTCATATAAACTAAGGCCTGTTGGGTTTATTTCTCCTTTAATTTTATTTGAGGGGGAGGCATCAAGGTTGCGTAGCATTGCACCTGTTACGGTGTGTACCTGATATCAACACACCATCAACATGCTCTGGTTCTGGTTTACATTAAGTTTCTAGAATTATTGATGACAAGGCAAACAATTCTTCCCCCAGGGCAGAAGCTTTACATCTTCCACACCTAAGAAAATCTCACCTTCTGTTTGAGATGAATGAACCATTGATTCCCAAAGATTGGATGTACCTACCCCTGCTACAGCTATTTACAGAACAACAGAAGGCGTAAGTACAGCCGTCACATTTTCTTCATAATTTAGCATATTTACATATCGATAGGATCTGGGCAATTTTCAGTTTGCATTTCTGACTCCAGATGAAACGTGATTCAGTATTGATGTGTAAAATATGAATATGTATTTGGAACATAGAAGATCATGTGATCACTGTGTGATCATGTAGTCAAGTTACATTCATGTAAACAAGCAATAGAGGGAATGACATAGAGGGAATGTATAGAGCAAAATAGCAGTGTCTGGTATGTCCCCCTCATGCAATCAGACCATTCTGCCATCCTAAAATCAGACCATTCCCCATCCTGCAATCAAACCATTCTGCATCCTGCAATCAGGTCATTCCCATTCAACAATCAGGTCAATCCAAATTCTACAATCAGATCATTCCTTGTCCTCCAATCAGGTAATTCCCCCCATCCTGCAATCAGCTCATGGTAGGATAACTTGTTGCATTCATGCTAGGATTTGATTGTGAGTGCTCAATCAGTTCTTGATCTGAGTATGTGATGGTAATCACACGTGAATGCAAACAATGTCAATCAAGATAAAAATTATCTTTGGATTTGATTTTAACCTGGTTGCTAAGGATTGTTCATACCATGAACTAATTACATGTGAATGCACACAACCTTGATTATAGCTGCTATCAGACTTTATGTTTGGTTTAAACGTTCCCCTAAAATATGCTGCATTATGCCAGAAAAAAAATTGTCATCTACATTTAAAGTAAACGTTTGTATATCTCATTCGATATTTTTGAAATGTACATGCAGGCCTACGAAGTCCATGTTATTGTGGTACCTGTGTTCGCACAAAAAGAATCAGCACCGCAGAAAAAATGAATGATGAAAAAACATGCAGCAGAAATCTGTGGCTCAGAATTTGTTCTAGAAACGCTAAAATAAATATCGCAAGCTGTAGGCATTTAATGATCATGCACACACATGGTAGTAGGAAATCCAAATTGCTGGATCTAACTGCGGAAAATATTCCGCTCAAAACTGCCAAAATATCCATAAATATTTTCAACGTTCCCTCTTTTTCTTGCCCAAACCAAAATGCAGTTGACGAAACTTTTGCTACTCCCTAGCCAGGTGAATAAATATTGGTCCATCGCGGACTATTTTTGCATTTCCGCATACCGATGTCCTTTTTCTCCCAGCCAACTTAGCGAAGCTAGCAAGAGTCAGCTGTGTTCTAAACATGCAAAGCGTACACACACAGCAATGAATCTCTACATGTATAGGAGCATTGTGCACTACTAGGATATTGTGCTAGCATACATAATGGTGCATGCAATACCGATCGGATATCGGAGAGTGACCGACATTGTGTTCATTAGTCATGGATTCATCAAAAATACCAGCTTAAATTGCCAGCCTGTGTTAAAAACTCAACTTTAGGGCAAAAATGTGTTCCTGTTAGACATAGGCTGTTAGTGTATGGTTAAGCCTATGCAGTGAGTATTACAAGGACCTAGCCTAACGTTAAGGCTACGCAATATAAAGGCAATGGTTGGGAATAACATGTTCTTGTGGAACTTTAAAGTTTAAAAACTGTACAGTTGAAAAAGTTAATGAAAACCAAGGTAATTTTGGTTTTATTTTTGTAATGAAAGGTTTTTATATTTAAAAAGGAATCAAATTTTCTGTCAGTGAATCAAATCTTCAGCATGGTAATGTCAGGTAATGATTCACTAGCCTCAAGGTCTACCCCACTTACATCCATGGTAACATAGATAGATAACAGCATTTAGAGTCCAGCTTCTATCAGTGCATAGATGACACAGACGCATAGATGATTTGCACAGGTTGGTTAGAAAATAAAATTAGGTCTTATTATTAGATCTTACTATGAAATGAAGGCATAGTATTTGTAAAGAACATGTGTTTCAGTTGGCATTTGAACAAGTCGTGCCCAACAATTAACCGGATGTTGATAGGGAGCGCATTCCAAAGCTTAGGACCACAGAAGGAAAAAACTTGTCAGACACACCTTCCCGCCTGTTACAACCATAAATAATCCTGGCTGCACTATTCTGGAGGGACTGAAGTTTAGCAATAAGATTTGAAGTTTAGCAACTATGTATAACATTGTTAGAAAAATCAACTGAAAGTTACTGGCAAAAAAGAAGATTTTCTGTTTCTGTAACTAATTAAATTTATTGGCTTAATGTCTAGTGTAAGCAAGCATTTGTTTTTGCCCCAAATTTGTTTAGTTTCTGGCTAACAAATTTTAAAATAATTTTTATACAATTTTATATAATAAATTATGGGCCAGATTGCACCAGAGAGAATCTAAAACTCAACCTTTTCCAGTGGACCCCGGCGTTGGGACTTCAAGCTTTATGCCTGTGATAGACACTTCATGCCCATATTTGCCCGAAACTTTTTATACCATGAAGGCTTGAGTTCCCAGAAAGGAATATATATTTCTGTGGCCTGTGGTCAAGCATTAATTTAGGGACAATTATCGGTTTATGCCTATCATTTGTTACCGAATAAAAACATATCAAATGAGTTTCTAAGCTGCATTTCTCGATAACGAGTGTTACAATTTTCAAATTGAGTAGAATTTATTTGTTTTATAAGGTGAACAGTGGGCTGAATGATTTAACGAAGACACTGAAAGATGAAGTCATAATTTTGCTGCCCTTTCAGTCTGACAGCTAGTACTTTAAAGATCAAACTCTTTCTCCTGACATCTCACAACTATGTGTTTACTTTATACAACCATTTTGTATTGAATGCATCGAGTGTCAGTATGACCTGTTGCTGTATAAGTAATATTGAGTAATGTTGGGAGATTCTAGGCAGCATAACAGGCTTAATAAAAGTGCAGTTTGAGAAATTAGGTCAATTTTCTTTGCAGAACAAAGAGGTTTAGAATTTCCAAGAGAGGTGTTGGTTGAATTTTCAAAACATGAGGAAGTTTTGAAACTAAACATAGCTTATGTGACGTTAAATATCTTTTTTTGTACTTTGTGTCTGTTTTAAAGCAATAATCAGGTTTATTTTTAACAGTTTTGTCATCATTATACCACTTCCAAATGCTAATATAGCGTGACAATGTATGAATTTGCAACAAAAATTACTGATTTTCTTCAAAAAGACAAATAATGTATATACCACCTCAATGTCTATACTGTAGGCCTAGCTTGGCGAAAAAGTTTGGCGAGAAAATGCAACCCTCATACAACTATTAAACAACTACAAATATAATGCGATTTACGATGTGACATATGCAGGGAGTCATTTAAACATAACTATAACATGGAAAAGAAAAGGCAAAATCACCTTTTGGTGTCTGAAGAATAATTCTCGGAGCCACAAACCCTGAATACGGCTTTAATGACACATTTTAGCATGCACTTTACATGTTATGTATTGTTTTTTAAATCAAGAGTGCAGATGGTTAGGTTCATTGTACATTTATGTTATTCTATCACTCATTACAGCCTTCTCCCCCAGTTATAGGCACTAATTCTGGGAACAACGATTAGTACAGTGACCTTGCCTGCCAGTTCGTAGTTTTGCCTTCATACTTTCATGGCGGGTACTAACTAGCACTGCCATGACTCCCAAACATAAACAAACTTTTAACTCATACTACTTTCAAATTCTAAAAGCACTCATTTCTCAGTGTTTCAATGCATGAGTGAATTGTGCACATATAATTTCATTGGCTTTGCAAGCAGTTCACATCTCCCATGAGGACTGTATGTTTACCTAAAGGATTAGCTGTGGTTAGATGATGGGCAATTGCCTATGCCTAATTGTTAAATCACGTCATGTTAAAAAACAAAACAAAAGGCGTCTGTTTGTTGTCTTCTCTAGAATTCTCTAAATTCAGGCATAACTTGATGGCAAGAATTATTTTTCAAAAAAACATTTTGCTGTCATATTAACCTCAACTCTAACAGGTCACATAACCACTACACTTAGTTTCTATTTTATCTTTTCCTTTTCCTCCTTTTGAAATGAAACACAACAACATAGCACTGCATTATGAGATTCAAATAATGTTTTCTCTACAAAAGCACTGCACAAGGGGGTGGGCACCAAATTTCAGGTGGGG
>JAODFY010081327.1:0-11928 GCA_027580055.1 Paracaudina chilensis | reverse complement strand
CAACAAGAAATAACTGCTTAAGGAAGTAAAAGCGATAGGCCTATACCAGCTACCACGTTACCACCAATGACCAAGTTAGATCTCCCAAGTATCTTAATTTACATGTAACTTAAAGGGAAAAGGAAGTTACATAAAGTTTACAACTCGGAACTTCGTCGGATTTGGGAGATGTTAATTGCAACGGAATTCATGGAATATGGACAGGCTTTTCCAGTAAAATGGAAATTGGAAGACGGATTTAAGTAGCCCATGGACAGGTAAATGATATATGGATTATCTAATGGCCATTATGGAATACAAATTACAACGTCAATAACATTGCCACCATTCATTGCAAGTCTGGGATCATAAAGACTTGGCTATAACACATTAGGCTACTATATAGCCTAGAACTAAGAATTACTGGTTCAACTGGTTATGAATATGATACGAAAGGCTAAGACAGACATATTTAGCCTAGGCCTACCTACTAATAATTGTAAAGAAAAGGACTATTATGTTTAGCCCACGTGCAAGCATGTGCTAGCCTACATCAACAGGTAGCTAGCTATAGAAGACATATTGTATGCTGATTCAGTTGCCTAATTATATAACACTGCCACTCAATGGAGGCACCTAACCAAATGGATGGATCCAATGGAGTAAATTCGGGATCTGGTAAACCGGAGGGACCTGGTACTGTAGGTACTACCAACCAAGGTCATGCAGCGGATGGAATCCCTAACCAATGGATAACTATGGATGATGTCAAGTCAGCAGAGAGTAAGCGTATTCATAACAGCAGTGATGATGACCGTCGCTCAACTGGTTCACGCCACAGTGTAGGATCCAATGTTTCGTCTTCGTCAGTTGATCGTCTGAAAGAAGCCAGGGTAAAAGCAGAGATAGCGAGCCTAAAAAGAGTACAGCTTGAAAGAAGACGACAATTAGAAAAGGAAAGAAAGGAATGTGAACAAAAGCTTGAAATGTGGGAGATACATGCGGAACAGGAGCGTGCTGCCACTGAGGTTAAGCTATGGGAAAGGGAAGTTATGCTAGAAACGGAGGAAGCTAACCGTACTCACCTTGAAAGAGAAACTGACGCGGTCCAACCTATTCGTGGTATGCAGTCAAATCATCAGGGGGATTACATTGGTCGACAAGGAGTTTCGCGCCTGAATCCTTGGGCTGCTGAATGGAAGGAAGACCAGTTCGGTCAGGAAGGTAGTAGGCCTAGGCCAGGAGGTGAAAGTATGGTAAAGTTGGATAGGCCTAATAGCAATAATAATGATGATCAGTTTACTGGCATAGGCAACCAATCACTAAATGCAATGTTGAATGTCCTAAATTTTCCAAAACCGGAAATTATAACATTTAATGGCGACTCATCTATGTATTGGAATTTCATTAATAGCTTTGAAGCTAATATTGAAAGTAAAGGATTGGACGATAGATCAAAGCTAACATACTTGATTCAGTTCTGCTCAGGTGTAGCTAAGGAAAGCATTGAAGATTGTGTGCTTATGCATCCTGCTGCCGGGTTTCGTGCAGCTAAGAATATACTGAGTACACAGTTCGGGCAGACATATCAGGTCACAAATGCTCTGTTGAACAAAGCTCTAAACAGGGACCCTGTGAAACCTAATGAGGGCAAGGCACTTTGGGATCTCGCTAGACAAATGCGGAAGTGTCAAATTACGTTAAATCAATTAGGTCAGGTAGCAAATATGAATAGCACTGACACTTTGCTAAGGATACAGCATTTGTTACCACTCCACATGCAATCAGAATGGGCAAAGAGGGCCCATAACATAATGCAACATGGTCAAGAGCCCCAATTCTCCGACATGACAGAATTTGTAGAGTATGCAGCCCACGTTGCGAACAACACCTATGGGCAAAATATTAGTAGACAAAATAGGGTAGATAGAGTACCTCAGTCTCAAAGAGCAGGTCCTAGAGGTTCATTCAAGTATGAACAAGGGGTTAAAGGTCATAAGGTGACCACCTTGAATACAAGTGTTACCCAACCAGGTAATACAAATAAAGACAACAAGGGCAGCTGTCTTATGTGTCACAGTAATTCACACCATATGTCGCATTGTTTCAAATTCAAGAAAGAGTCCTTAGAAAAAAGGATTGCATTTGTAAGGGCAAACAGGTTATGCAATAACTGTCTTGAGGCAAATCATTTTGCAAAAGGGTGCATAGCAGAAATTAGGTGCACAGTTCAGGGTTGTCATAAGAAACACAACACTTTGCTGCATTATCCTAATGGGAGGGCACCTGGTGTTAATGGAAGCCAAAGCGGGGCAAAGACTCCAGAGAGTAGCAGAGTGGAGCCACCTTTAAATGGGAATGTGGGTGATGTTACTGGGGCCGGGGTAAATGGTTCAGTAGAACCCCAGCCAACGGGAATGGCCTTCCATACAAGTAAACAAGTTAGAGGAAAGGTGTGCCTAAGGGTGGTTCCAGTTAGGCTTCAGGCTAATAACCATGAAATAGAAACATGGGCCCTTCTTGATGATGGAAGTGATGTGTCATTGTGTGACCACAGGTTGGTGGACCTGCTTGGACTCAAAGGGAAACCCACTCACTTCAACCTCAAAACGGTTATTGGAGGGAAACAGGAAAAGGGAGTCGAAATTAGCCTTACGGCCAAGGAATTACAGGGTAATGGAAGTGTACATCTTCCCAAGGTTTGGTCAGTAGAAAGGCTGCCCATTGGTCATGGTAACTTGCCTACTGTGGAGGACACCAAGCATTGGTCACACCTCCGTGATATCAAATTCCCTTACATTGAGCAGCAAGATGTAATGTTGTTGATTGGTTGTGATACTCCCGAGGCATTTTGGGTGATCGAAGAACGTCGCGGACGTAGAAAGGAACCATTTGCTGTCAAGTCCCTCTTAGGGTGGACATTGATGGGCCCAGTGGGATATGGTAATGGGTCAAAGGTCAATGTCAATCACATAAGGTGTGAGGATGACTTGCTAGAGCAGCAAGTGGCTAAGTTTTGGGAATCTGACTTTCAGGATTTATCCTTGAACAAGAAAGGGGAATCTCAGGAGGATAAAAGGGCTAAGTTCATAATGGAAGAGACCGTGGAGTTAGTTGATGGGCATTACCAAATGGGTTTGCCATGGCGCTATTCAGGTGTCTCACTTCCCAATAATAGGGATCAGGTTATGAGACGGCTCAACCTCCTTAGAAACCGTTTTATTAAGGATCAAGATCTTTTTGAGAAGTATAAATCAACAATGTCAGAGTATACTAGTAAAGGGTTTGCCAAATGTGTGGACACAGAAAGTGAAGGGGATGAGGGAGCTACTCCACATGATAATAACTGGGTTTGGTATCTGCCACACCATCCTGTACTACACCCTCAAAAGCCAGGAAAACTAAGGGTTGTGTTTGACTGTGCAGCAAAGTTCAAAGGCTATTCACTAAATGACTGTCTGTTACAGGGTCCAGATGTGACCAATAACTTGACAGGTGTTCTCCTAAGGTTCAGGCAAAGTCCCGTTGCCCTAGTAGCTGACATAGAAGCAATGTTTCATCAAGTCAGGGTTTCAAACAAGGATTGTAATGCCCTTCGGTTCCTCTGGTGGCCTGATGGCGATTTGGACCAGGAGCCAGTGGATCATCAAATGTTGGTACACTTATTTGGGGCCACGTCCTCACCAAGCTGCTCTGGGTTTGCATTAAGAAAAACGGCTTTAGACAGCCAAGAAGAGTTTGATGATGTGACAGTGAAAACTGTTCTCAATAACTTCTATGTGGACGATTGTCTGAAATCTGTAGAGACATCTGCAGAGGCACTCAGACTATTTCACCAGTTATGTGATCTACTTAGTAGAGGGGGTTTTAGGCTTACAAAGTGGATTAGTAATGACAGGGAGGTATTAGACTCAATTCCTCAGTCAGAGAGAGCTCAATCTGTGGTATCCCTAGATCTAGACGATTTACCATTGGAACGCACACTGGGGGTTCAGTGGGACGTAGAGAAGGATGGTTTCACATTTAATGTCACCACCAAGGACAAACCTCACACTAGAAGAGGTTTACTCTCTGCCATAAGTTCACTCTATGATCCTTTAGGGTTTGTGGGACCATTTGTCCTGACTGCCAAGTTACTGTTACAAGATGTTTGTCACTTAGGTCTGGGTTGGGATGAAGAAATTCCCAGGAGGTTAGTGGACAGATGGGAGCAGTGGCTAACAGATTTGCCACTTTTGTCAAGTATTATGGTCAAACGATGTTTTAGACCTCCAGGGTTTCAAGAGGTAATTGCGGTACAACTGCATACCTTTGCAGATGCTTCTGAAAGGGGTTATGCAGCTGTTTCATATCTGCGTTTGGTAGATGCTAAGGGACATATACACTGTAGCTTTGTCATGGGCAAAACAAGGCTGAGTCCATTGAAAGTTGTTTCTATTCCCAGGCTAGAACTAACAGCTGCAGTTTTAGCCGTACAACTTAGTCAAATTATAAAAGAGGAGTTGGAACTAAGTCTCTCACAAGTTGTGTTTTGGACTGATTCTACTTCAGTTTTGCAATATATTCACAATGAGAGCAGGAGATTCCACACATTTGTTGCTAACCGTGTAGCAAAAATACGGAACGCCACCGTTCCATCTCAATGGCGCCATGTTGGGTCTGAGGCTAATCCTGCTGATGAAGGCTCCCGTGGTCTTAGAGCTAAAGAGATGGTAGGGAATTGTGGGTGGTGGAAGGGACCTGATTTTCTGTGGGGTCAAGAGGATAAATGGCCTGTGCAGCCTCTAGTAGTTAGTGGTATTGGTATTCAAGGGGAACCAATAGGTTTGGAGGGTGACCCTGAAGTTAAAAGGTCAGTACAGGTGTACCAGGTGGAATCTGTGGATACACTTGACAAGTTTATATCATGGTATTCGTCGTGGAAGAAGCTGAGAAAAGGAGTCGCATGGCTACTCCGCTTTAAGGAGTACCTACGTTCCAAACACAGGGTGGATGGCAATATGCAATGTGACAAAGGGCCATTAACCTTGAGTGAAGTTTGTATAGCTGAACAAGCTATCTTGAGATATGTTCAGGGAAATACCTTGCCTATGGATTTGTTTCAAGGGATCGCTACTGTGAAAGGGCAGAAGGATCCTAAGGTTGCTAGGTTGCGCAAATTGCGTCCTATTGTAGTTGGTGGTATCTTGAGGGTTGGAGGGCGTCTTGGAAATGCACCGGTTGATGAGGAAGTGAAGCATCCTGTAATACTTCCCAATCGTCACCATGTGACTGACTTAATCATCAAGGACTCTCATGATTCTGTAGGTCACTCTGGACCGGGCATGACGTGGTCTTCACTGCGGCAAAGGTTTTGGATTTTACAAGGTGGGGGAGCAGTTCGCCGTGTGATCGGGAATTGCTTTGATTGTAAGAAAAGAAGTGCTTCAGTTGGCCAACAGATCATGGCGGAGTTGCCGCCTGCCAGAGTCACCCCAAATAGGCCTCCATTCACCTTTACTGGTGTAGACTACTTTGGACCATTATATGTCAAACAAGGCCGAAGCCATGTCAAACGATATGGATGCCTGTTTACATGTCTTACGATAAGAGCCGTCCACATTGAAATTTCTCATGGGCTAGACACTGACTCCTTTCTCAATGCTCTGAGGAGATTTATTAGTAGGAGGGGTAGTCCTGAGTGCATTTATAGTGACAACGGTACAAACTTTGTGAGCGGTGAGCGTGAGCTTCGTGAGAATCTAAAGAGCTTCAACCAGAATATGATCTCAGACCATTTGACGCAAAAGGGTGTGGCTTGGCATTTCAATCCTCCCACTGCCAGTCATATGGGCGGGGTGTGGGAAAGGTTGATCCGGTCTACACGTAGAATTCTCAAAGTTTTGCTTGGGGAACAGGTTGTATCAGATGATGTGTTGGTAACGGTCATGGCGGAGGTTGAATCTATATTAAACTCTAGACCCCTGACTAAACTTAGTTTAGATCCTCATGATGAGGAGCCCCTTACCCCAAACCATTTGTTGCTGTTGAGGTCTAATTTAAGTATGCCTCCTGGAGTGTTTGAACGTACTGATGCTTATTGCAGAAAGAGGTGGCGTCAGGCTCAGTATTTAGCTGACCAGTTCTGGCAGAGATGGTTGCGAGAGTATCTACCCTTATTGCAACTAAGGCAAAAGTGGACTCGGCCAACCCAGAATTTTCAGGTTGGAGATTTAGTCTTGGTAGTCCATGAAAACGTACAACGTTGCCAATGGCCGTTGGGAAGGGTAGTTGTAGTCCACCCTGATAAAGAGGGCATGGTTCGTCAGGTGGAAGTAAAGGTTGGATCAAAGATCCTAAAGAGACCTATTGTCAAACTATGTTTCTTGGAAAAAACAATCTAAATGTTGTATAGCTTTATGGTTTTCAAGCATTGTTTTTGGGTGACTTGAAAAAGGAAGTTTAAAATTATTGATTACTTAATATATCTTTAATTCTGATAATTTGTTTTAGTTTCCAAATTTATGTATTTTCAATGAGTTAATTGGGTTTTAGTGTTCAGCCTGGAAAGTTGTCAATCTAATTATCTCAGGATCAAGTAGGGTTAAAGGAGTTTTACATGGTTATTTCAAGTTTATTTCATCACTTGCCTTGGTTAAAGGGGTATGAATTAACTTCATGTGGTCAGTTAATTGGGGCCGGTATGTTGATTCAAGTTCTGAAATTGTAACTAGCTTCGATTCGGTGCCTCGATTCGGTAAACAATTGTTTACTTGTCTTGGCTGTTTGGGTCAAATGTCATTGACGGGTCGCCCGTCGTTAGGAAGTTTTCAGGGCTTTTACTTGTTATGTATTATATATGAGATTCTTGTGTAATAAGGTGGTAGCTGGAGAGCGGGTTTCCTCAAAGTTGTAAACCGATTGACGATCGATATTCATGACATTTTCGACATTTTGTGTTACTAACGGCGTATATTAGAACAAGTATGGTATATTGGATGTTATGACTCAGACACTCTAACGTTGTTGGCAAGTTTGATACCAAATAAGAGAAGTCAAATAAATCCATCCGAATCTACACGGAATTTGTTCTTCGTCATTTAACGTTAGGCTACGTTAACTTTACGTTGTCATCTATACGAGTATACGGTAGGACGGTAGGATATGAAGGGTAACTGTGTAATGTGTTGCAACACTAACAGTTAGCCTAGCGGGCCTAGCCTAACACTGATTGACGCGGTTCGGTTGTTGATGTTCGCGTTTCAACAAGAAATAACTGCTTAAGGAAATAAAAGCGATAGGCCTATACCAGCTACCACGTTACCACCAATGACCAAGTTAGATCTCCCAAGTATATCTTAATTTACATGTAACTTAAAGGGAAAAGGAAGTTACAATAAATATAGAGAGAAAAAATAATTGAACTAGATATCATAACCAATTTAAATTCTTTCCAGATGATATCACTATACATATATCGGCAGAACTACCAATTCACTGTTAGCTAGGGTCTATAGTGTCTTATATATTAATAACATGTACAGGCTAGGTTCTGTTTGCACATAACATTTTCAACTTCTTAGACGTACCTAGGTTTTGAGGTTTTGTAAAAAAGAGAATCCGAACATGCTTTAGTGAGGGGGGGGGGGTGCTGGTGGTAATTTCGGAAATTAATTTAAAAAAATTGACCATCTTAATTTAAAAATAGCACCTGAAAAGGAAAACAAATATCATACCCTGTCACACATATAAGCTGAAACATAAAATCGACTGCGCATATGCCAAAGTGAGGTCATGCTCGGTCAAGGGACAATAACAGAGCAATATCAGCAAGCTTATTGTACATAACCTACAATCTTGGACAAAATTCCTTGGACAACCCCTGCTCCCCTGTTCAATGTTGGTGATTAATTATAATTATGTCATATGCTTTATGCAACATTGAATGGTGGGATGGTTGGTTAAACGATTGAAACATTGACCAGAATATTTGTAACCGTCATTTCTTATGAAATAATGTATACAATGTATACAACAACTTTGACCAAGATTGTAGTTACGGATGGCAGAATTATTGAATGTTTTCCATTAAATATATCCTGGAATTTAACTGACATTTTTACGTACTTACAGAACTAGGCCTACACAAGTTTCTGTTAATATCACTATTATGTCAGAAGTCTTGTTAATAGTCATCTCCTGCGAAGTGCAGCATTGTCAATATTGATTGGTTAATAGAATAAACAAATTAATGGAGGAAAGTATATTGCCCAATCCAGCTGCAATTGTTTACAGTCTGGGAGTTTTTACGAGTTTTTACCAGTTTACCACTAAAATATATTTCAATTTCTTCCGTCCAGTATTATGTGCACTTATCGGGCAAAGCCTATTGCACTGCGACAAATTTAAGTTTACCTAACTCATCCGGCCAATGACTTTCAGTAGGCTGCTTCTATAGACAGTAAGCAAGAGCATCCAACATTAATCCCTGGCCACTGGTTAGCTGATCACAAACAAACAGTATCCTGAGAAAGTTGCAGCAGCTTAAACAGTGGCTGTTGTTTACAAGTTCCATCGCAAGCCGCCCATTTATACACCTGCATTGGTTGAAGAGAGGCAATCAAGATTAAGTGTCAAGATGGTCTGGTCAGGATTTTAATTACAATCCTTCAATTACAAGCCCATTGTTCTAACCACTTAACCACTAACCACTGCCCTAGACACCACTTTATTAGCTAATCAAATATTTTGTTCATTCTATAACTATTCAATTGGCATTACAAGTCTTTCTATTTAAAAAAAAAAAAAAAACAGGGCCTGAATATCCATTTGAATGTTTCTTGGATACTTGCTTGTTAGAAATTTGATGCGTGATCCCATTAGACCTGTTATCAATTGGGCTAGCCTTAACAGCTAATACCTTTTAAAATCTTGTACATTTCTAGCCTGTCCTTTTAACCAAAGTGCCTTTTAAAATCTACAATGTAAAGTGTTATAATAACCAATGTATGTTTTGAACTAGCCGCGGGTAAGCAGGCTAACATTATTTTCAATATCTGTGTTCTAATCAAAACAATAATTAACAATAATTAAAATGTTAAAAATTTCAGGTATTCAACCAATTTTTGTACATTAAAAAAATATTACAACCCCAGTCCCTTATTCTGCATGATAAAATATCTCAAAATTAACATTGATCAGTCGCAAAACATGCTAATTAACAAAAAGTACACAGAAGAAATGTGTTCTTGTCAGTGACCTACCTAGGCTACTTAGCCTAATACAGAGATTTTGACAAGCTGATGGCTCAAGTATTTCAAGTATTTTTATTTTGTCTTTGTTTATTCAATGTATCTGATTTAAATATGTATCTTAATCATACCTGTATATATTCAATATCACATCCATCTGTGTACGAATCTCAGAGTCTTAATAAAAAAAAAAATGTTAATGTAACTGAGTGTAAAAGGTCTGATATAGTTACTTAAGATATTAGATGGTTTAAATGTTTCATTGTTTCATATTTTGTCTTTTTTTAATGTTTGTGATTTGAAATATTAATGTATCATAATCATACCTGTATGCTTATATCAGATATCAAATTAAATTTTGGAAGAATTTCTTAGTCACACTTCAGAAACAGTTGGCTAGGCTAAGTAGCCTTACACACAGATTTTCACAAATTGTTTTGTTGTGACTTTAATTTGTTGTATGTTAATTTTCCAAACAAAAGTTTGAAAGAAACCATTCTTTGTTTTCTTGCTCAGATTCCGATGACTCTGGTGAAAGCGATGATGATGAGTTCATTCCACTGTCCAGACGTACTGGAACTTACTTGGCCTCTTCGTCATCACTACCTCAGAAAGAACTGGACTTCCACTCCTGTACCGATGCCAATATAGCCAAAAGGACAACTGTATGTTGCTCATGGAACAGCTGTTACAGTTACTCCTCATATTTTTCCTTAAAAAAATGCATTTGACACCTGTATTCTGTCAACAAAATTGATGAAAATCACTTATTATGTATTGTGTATCACTTATTATGTATTTTATATGATCCTCCTGAAGTTAAGGAGCAGGAAATTGAAAGAGACCTTTTCAGTTAATTTAGCACCAGCTTGTGATTTATTTGTCCACATTCAATTGATTTTAGAGTCATGAAAATGGTCACAGGGAGAATAATCTAATGTTGGATTCATGTCATTCATTTGAAGAATAGTGACCGTGACCATATATGAGCATGGCAGGAACATGTTCTTTCTACCTCAGGCCTCATTTTATGATTTATGTACAGTAGATAGTTTATGAGGTTTTTGTATCAAAGCATGCTTTCTACCTGATGTATGCATGTGATTCCTATGATTTATGTACAGTAGGTAGTTCGTATGAGGTCTTTGTATCAAAACAAACTTGCTACCTCATGTATACATGTGATTGTTATGATTTATGCACAATAGGTTGTTTACGAGGTTTTGGTAACAAAGCATCCTTCCTACCGGATATATGCATGTTGATTCTTATGATTTATGTACAATATTTAGTTTGATATGAGGTCTTGGTATCAAAGCAACCTTGCTACCTCATGTATACATGTGAATGTTATGATACATGTGCAGTAGGTAGCTTATGAGGTCTTGCTATTGAAGCATCCTTCCTACCTCATGTATGCATGCAATTCTTATGATTAATGCACAGTAGGTAGTTTAATATGAGGTCAGGTATCAAAACATTCCTACCTAATGAATTCATGTGATTGATTTATGTACAGTAGGTAGTTTTTATGAGGTCTCAGTATCAAAGCAGCATTGCTACCTCATGCTCAGAAGAAATTCTTTTAATTTATTTGCATTAGGTACTTTATATGGTATTGGTCCTGTTTTGTTTGAATCTACATCCTTGAGCTTATAATCTGCCCTAGAATTCATCAAAACATAAATACATTTAATTCAATGTTTTTCAAGTCAGGCAACATGTGGAATGTTGAAAAATTAATAACAGTTGACATAACTCATCTCTCTCATTACTTCTCTTTTTTTCAGAAAGTTGTGACAGAAGTAGAATTTAATAAGAGTTCTCAAGTCATGCTTGTGGCTGGTTTTGATCAAACTCTTAACCTATTTCAAGTGAGTTTTGTGCACATTATATATTTAAAAGTACATTTATTTATGTGTTGCCCTTTTTTAGCACCATTTATTTTGTAGGTGTATATGTATTTTGGCAATGTTAGGGGGTTGTATGAAGGCTTGATATTGTCATGTTATTGGGCCTTTAATAGTGTTGTGTGTCAGACTCATACATGTGGAAACCATCAGATCCATACATATTGAAACCATTAGATTCATACATGTTGAAACCATCAGGTTCTTACTCGTTGAAACCATCAGGTTCTTACTCGTTGAAACCATCAGGTTCTTACTCGTTGAAACCATCAGATTCATACATGTTGAAACCATCAGATTCATACATGTTCAAACCATCAGATTCATACAAGCTGAAACCTTTAGATTCATACATGTTGAAACCATCAGGTTCTTACTCGTTGAAACCATCTGGTTCTTACTCGTTGAAACCATCTGGTTCTTACTCGTTGACACCATCAGGTTCTTACTCGTTGAAACCATCAGGTTCATACATGTTGAAACCATCAGGTTCATACATGTTGAAACCATCAGGTTCATACATGTTCAAACCATCAGATTCATACAAATTGAAACCATCAGGTTCATGCATGTTGAAACCATCAGGTTCATGCATGTTGAAACCATCAGATTCATACAAATTGAAACCATCAGATTCATACAAGCTGAAACCATTAGATTCATACATGTTGAAACCATCAGGTTCATACATGTTGAAACCATCAGGTTCATACATGTTGAAACCATCAGATCCATACATGTTGAAACCATCAGGTTCATACATGTTGAAACCATCAGGTTCATACATGTTCAAACCATCAGATTCATAC
>JAODFY010081106.1:0-11933 GCA_027580055.1 Paracaudina chilensis | reverse complement strand
GATTCCTTTTTGTACCTCCAGGTTCATTTTTTTGCATGACATCTCCGAATTTGGAAAGAGCCCTCTGTGGGTCAAAAGAGCCCCAAGCCCTCTTCCACGGGGGCTTTTTTTTTAGGAAAAAATTGAAAAGAGCCCCCGTGAGGCAAAAATTAAATCCTACCCTGGTGTGTGTGTGTCTGTGACGCCTGACCTTGGGTACGCTCTATCTCAATAAGGGAAAGGGGAATTTGAGGCCATACTTGGCCTATAGATGCGCCATAGTGAGAAGGTGTACCTAGTTTTTCTTTGGTGCTCATATCTTGAATATTAATGGGGGTTATGGGGTCAAACTTAAAAATCTTAAAACTGACATAAATCAGTAACCGTAAAATCAGATTTGCTTCAAAGTTTGTGTCGACGTCCGTTATTGGCAGGTTCATGATTGTGTGCAATTTTATGCATTTTGATGAAGGGGTATTCATTTTAGCCCTACACAGTGTTAATATGGCATTATGGGCTACCGTACACTCCCTATTGGAACTCCCTATTGCTTCAGTGTGTGGAATAGTGTACAGTAATTTTCCTTTTTAACCCTACATTGTGGGTATAGAAACTTTGATCACTGAAAAATTTTGAAGCTCAGAGCATAGTATGGTTGACAATAGGGTCCATCATTGAGTATGTAATCACTGAATTTGCATTACTTACAGTGAAGTATGGTTGACAATAGGGTCCATCATTGAGTAAGTAATCAACTGAAATTGCATTACTACAGTGAAGTCAGTGTGTGTTATATAGCATAGTATATACATGTACATCCAATGTACATACATGTATATGCATGTACCAATCAATGTTAACTATATGTACAAAATACTAAACATTGTTGGATCTACATGAAACTTGGTACATACAGGTAACATTTAGTGCCAACAATTTTGATGGTCATATGGAGGCCATTTGAGGTCAAATTACTAAACATTGTTGGATGTACATGAAACTTGGTACATATAGGCCATTTGAGGTCAAATTACTAAACATTGTTGGATGTACATGAAACTTGGTACATATAGGTAACATTTAGTGCTTCAAATTTGGATGGTCATATGGAGGCCATTTGAGGTCAAATTACTAAACATTGTTGGATGTACATATAGTTACAAGGTGGTAAATATAGTTCCTTTTTGTGCTGAAAATTTTGATGGTCATATGAGAGGTCATTCGAGGTCAAATTACTAAACATTGTTTTATCTACATGAAACTTTGGCACAAAAACATTTTGTGCCAAAAATTTTGAAGGTCATATGGGGGTCACCAGGTCATTTGAGTATAGTGGCAATGAGATATGCAACTTCATGGATTTGCTCTTGATTATTTTAGCCCACAATTATTTGTACCATTTGGGCCCAAACTTATAAACGTTATGTATATAAAAAATTTCATTGCATAGTGCTTCAGTGGGCTCTTGTTTTCTCCTTTCAATCTGGGTAATTTTTGATATTTTTTATTGAAGAGCAGAATTTTAATTTTGTGTGTGGTGGATGTGTTGATGTTTTCTAGTGCTTGACCTATGAACTGTTTATACCCAATGAGTCCCATTAATACATGTTTGGGTGTTGAGCAATGGATTTTGCAGGTCACTTTATAAATTGTTATTTAAGCATCTGGCAACATTTGTGATATCACTATGCCTGGAAAACTTTAAAAATTCTTTGTCATGCTTTTTGGTTATGAGGCAGAGTAATTTAACCTACTGTATGCAATCAAGGTGACGTGTGTGATGTGACTGCATGCTCGTAAATGCGATATCTCAACAACGACATGTTGAATCATGTTACAGGTAAATGTCCGATGAATATTAATGTAGGGCTTAAAGTTAAAATTCTTCAAATGTCAATAATTTTCACAACAGTACAGTATGTCTGATCTGCTTCATTCTTGCACCCAATGCATGATATTACTTCTAGAGACAACAAATCTTGTGGTCTCGTTATATATGATATTACTTCTCCATTGGCCATACATTTTCTAAGGTTAAAAGCTCATCAATGGCATTGGTGTGATGTTTATGATGGTGAAATGCAGTAGTTGTTGTTCAAACACATTTACTATTGACTTTATCAAGTATTTTTCACTAGACTATTCTCAAAGTCAGATCAAATTATGGGCATTTTCAGTAAACCTGAGTAACTTCTTAACTTGAATTTTCACATTCATTAAAGAAGCAAAAAAAATTCAATATTTGCTTTATCATGTGTTACTGATGCCAAATTATTACAATTAAATTTTACATCATTTTAGAAAAACAAATTGTTGGGCTGTATGTAATGTTGTTACTAAGATGTTCCAAAAGCTATAAAAAAATTTCCTCAAATAAAAGATTTGTTTTGGCCGTTTTTATTTGTCTACGAGATTCACATGAGCATTGAGGAGCACGCAGCTCAACGAGCCGCAGGAAGCTCCCTGAGGAGCACGCAGCTCAACGAGCCGCAGGAAGCTCCTTGAGGAGCACGCAGCTCAACGAGCCGCAGGAAGCTCCTTGAGGAGCACGCAGCTCAACGAGCCGCAGGAGTTGAGCCTCCTTGAGACGCACGCAAGACCCCAAATGCAGCAACAGAAGACAAATGAACAATACAAACTGTTTACATTTATTTGAAGCAATTGTTACAATCTGTATTATTACAGCATTAAAATAAGTGTTAAGTCTGTAAATGCTACTACATGACATGCATCTGTTTTTACACTGGCAATGGAATCATCTTATGCATCAAACTTATGCAAAACATTCTTGTGCTCAACCAAATTATAATTCAGCTGCAGACAACTTATCCAAAACAATTCATTAATATGCAAGTTCTCTTGCTCAAATTCAGCTGCAATTCAACTTGACAATGTTACATACATTGATCCTGGTCATGTTCACAGTTGAGAATGGGTTGCTAGATCAGCATTGAACCAACCAAAGGCACTGTGCAAGCTTGGACACTTTGGTTTGGTTAGTTTGTATATAAAATTTTCTGTTGGTCAAAAAACCAATGTCTAATGAAATGTGCTGGTTGTGATATTGAGTATACATTAGTATCATACTTCTATATAAAACATGTGCCAATGTTACACAGTACAGAAGGACAAATCATGCATTCTCAAGGGTGAACAAAGCCTTAAAACTATATGATGATCTAGCAATTCAGATTATTGAATCATCCCTAAACCTTTGTGACAAGTGTCTTGTCCAACCCATCATGCAAATAATATCACTTGAGAAAACCCAGAAGGGTGTAAATAGGGGGATGGATCCCCAAGTCATTATACAAATAATCTCACTCAACCCTTCACCTGACTTTCTGCAAACTTTACATAACTTGTCTTGCCCAACCCATCAGCTGCTGGAAAAACTAATAAAACCCAGAAGGGTGTAAATAGGGAATGATCCCCAAGCCATTATACCAATAATCTTTCACTTATCAAATGTTCAGCTGCAACAAACTTTACATCACTTGACCTTGTCCAACCCATCAGCTGCTGAAAAAACTAATAAACCCTTCAAACTATATATGTTAACAAAACCCAGAAGGGTGTAGTAAATAGGGGATGATCCCCAAGCCATTATACCAATAATCTTTCTTGTTAACCCTTATCTCAAATGTTCAGCTGCAACAAACTTAACATCACTTGACCTTCTTGTCCAACCCATCAGCTGCTGAAAAAACTAATATTACCTATATGTACCAAGTTTCATGTAAATCCAACAATGTTTAGTAATTTGACCTCAAATGACCTCCTTATGACCCTCAAAAGTTTTGCCACTAAATGTTACCTATATGTACCAAGTTTTGTGTACATCCAACAATGTTTAGTATTTTGGTACATAGTTATTTACATTAAGTACCATATGTGATATAGCACACTGAATTCTCACTGTAGTAATGCAAAATGTATATACATGTATGCACATTGAATACCATATGCTACAACACACTGAATTCACACACTATAACACATATATACTGAATAATGCAAATAGCACACACTGAGTAATGCAAATTCAATAATAATTACATTCTCAATGACCCCTACTGTCAACTATACCATGCTTTGAACTTTTTCAGTTCTTTTACCTACAATGTAGGGTTAAAAAGGAAAATTACCTTACACTATTCCACACACTGAAGCAATAGGGTTCCCATAAGAAGTGTATGGTAGCCCATAATGCCATAATATTACTGTTTAGGGCTAAAATGAGCACCCTCTTCATCAAAATTCATAAAATTGCATATGATCATGTACCTGCCAATACAGACATCCATACCAACATTGAAACATTGAACTGAATTATTGCAATTTTAAGATTTTTACTTTTGACCCCATAACCTCACAAATATTCAAGATATGAGCACAAAAAAAATAGGGCACACCTTTTCAATATGGCGGATCTATTGTCCAAGTAGGGCCTCAATCCAACTTTCCCTTTTTGAGTTAGAGCATACCCA
Organism: Paracaudina chilensis; assembly: GCA_027580055.1. Taxonomy (NCBI): domain Eukaryota; kingdom Metazoa; phylum Echinodermata; class Holothuroidea; order Molpadida; family Caudinidae; genus Paracaudina; species Paracaudina chilensis. The sequence goes on along the minus strand of JAODFY010081106.1, from coordinate 7,464 downwards.
AGTACAAGCATCACAGACACACACACACACACACTCCAACTTGAATACATAAGTTCCTTTTGCTAAAGCAAGGAACCAAAAATCCAGAAGGGAGTAAATAGGGGGATGATCTCCAAGCCATTATGCAAATAATCTCACTAAACCCTTATCAAATTTTCCTGTCCTGGCCAACCCATCAGCTGCTGAAAACACTAATAAACCCTTCAAACACTCTATGTTGATAAAACCCAGAGTGTTCTAACCTTTACAATAATACCCTTACCATTGTTTGAATGTCTGATGACCGTTTTTCCTATTGAATTATTCTACAGAGGACCTGAAATTAGTTTGTTCAAATCCTCGGACCTGCTGCAAAACATCCACACGCACACACACCTCCCAAAAAGGCTTTTTCAACCCTTAACCCTCATCACGCTGGAGGAAAGAGGCAGCGGCCAATGTGGGCACATTCCAAGCAGTGATGCTGCATCCGGCACCATGGCTGAGCAAGTCTAGTAGCATTCAGTGTCCAGCTAAGCAAGGATGCAATCTGCTGGCTCAGAATGTTCAGCATGATATAAATGGGTTAATTGTTCTTTTCAGCTGCCACCACTATCCCCCACAAATGAAAGAGAATTTGTAAGATTCCTATTTTAAATATTAATTATATAATATAAATATTATGCATACATAAAAGTGGTTAAATAAAGGAAGAGAAATTTAAAAGTCCACTGCAAATGGTGATATGAAGCAAAGCAATCTTACTGCAATTCTCAATATTTAGATATTAATTATATGCCTAATTGTGACTTTGGACCAAACACACTGCCTTTAAGCGTACCATGGAATGGACCTTTTTCTCACCCGTCCATTTTATTTTTCAGATGCAAGATATACATGATGCATTTTTCATTTCGCAACAATTAAACAATAAAAGTGGCAGCTGCCTATTCGGTCATGCATAATGCATGTTTGGTTCGTATGTGATGTGCCCCTTAGTGACCTTACATTAACTGTTAAAATCAGAGCAGAAAAAGCCATTTAAGATGAATTTTCAGCAAAATTTTCCCCATCCCAGGGGCAATTTCACCTTTCCATTGCATATTGAGCATATACATGCAGGAACATATGATGCAGAATTATACTGGTCCCTGTCCCCCACCCATCCCCCACCCCCAGCCACCAGTGACATGCTGGGTCACTCCTCACATGGGAAATAACAGCTACTGCTCTTAAGGAAGCATTTTCAATCAAGTCAAAATGAATCAATTTACAGTACCACCTGTACAGTACAGTTAAGTGTGTATAAAAATGTAGCGATACTTTACAAAATAAACTAACAAAATTATAATGATTTGATTAATACGAAAAGGAAGCCAAAAGTATTCTCACCACTATTAATAATTGTCCAGGCTTATTAACTGAGCCAGTGTCTACAAGATAGAGAAAGATTTTAATAAATTTATTGGTTTGTCCAATCAGTATATAAGCCACAAAGTTTGAAAAAGAAAAACAAGGAAGTATCCTGGGCAAAATAACCCTTGCCCTTTGTTAAGCACCTCTCACTTTGAGTAGGCTAGAATCAGAAGCAAAATATGAATCTTTCTCTCAAAAGTCTGCATTGTTCGTCCAATAAAATTTACAATTTTAGCTGGCAAAATGCAACATATTTTAGGGGGATGTTTTAACCAAAAAAATAAAATCTGATAACCTTTAATTAAATTCACTTTGGAGCTAGAATATATATACTTTTTTAAATTAAAAAAAAAATCTCTTTAATAAAGATAACAACTCTCGGCCAAAAATTATTTCACAGAATTCCCCAATAAATTTATGTTTGGTCGATTGCCCCATTCATAACTGCAAATGGGCTGACCAGTCTAGCAGAATAATAGTAGTTGCACCTTTTTAAGGTCTAAAAGAATAAAGATCTTGCGTGCCTATCATATAGTATAAGGTTGCCTGTAATTGTTCTATTTGTAATCATATGACCACTACCTACTACCACTGATCGATCATGTTTAATTTAGACACTACACCAGTACATAACCATAAATTACACCTTGACTATGCCGTATTGCACGTCTTTGAATGAAGTAACAATTGTGTATGAAAATATAGGTCTTAAAACAGGAAACAAACAGTTAAACAATATTAGTGATCTAATAATGCAGTATTCAAACATATTATGAAGAAAGTGACTAAAAAATTTAACTACCATACACAAAGACAACAGAACCATAAATTGTCTACTTTTTTGCGATATGTACCAATAGCCAGTCTAGCCATTCGGCGTTCGCACACTATGTTAATATTAATTAACAATATTTTGCCCAAGGTCATCCAAAATGAAAGGCCATCCTTTAATTCAAAACAAAAAACACACATTTTCTTTAAACACATGATTAGAGCTGCCAACTTTTCAAAGCAATTTTCCTTAATGTCACACAAAGTAAAATAATCAGTATTTTGCCCCCAACCATACTTGCACCTTTTTACTTTTGTAGAATAATAATTTTGCCATTTTATGGATTTAATACCGCCATAAAGATTTTAACGTCATGCTGATGTAAAACATTTTTTGGTTCCAACAATGGAACAGACATTTCATTACATAATTAAATATTGAAGAAGCAGCTTAAATAACACAACTTGTGCTACATAAAAAAGATACACATCAATGTGATTGTAACCTAAGGGTGATTTTAGATATGGGCTCCAGGCCTCGTTTTGCTCCCATGAGCCAAAAAATGGCTCCCATGAAAGTTGAAAAATATATCGGGTTCCTCTAGGGCGCCCATGAAATAAAGTTCAAAACCTTCTGAATGACATTTCTAGTGTGTATTTATTGCTGCTGCATGCCTTTGCATAATACAGAAGTTCACTACATAGATGACATCTAGCTAGGTTTACATCTAGCTAGGTTTACAATTTGTAATCAAATATGAAACTGACTCCTGGTTCCACCCCCCCCCCCAAAAGGGTGCTCATGAACATCTGAAATCCCTGCAATTTTTCTCAAAAAAGTGGAGCTCAGCTCACCCAGCGTCACTAAAATCACCAATTTGTAACCCGAGGTCAACTGAGATTGCCACACCAAGAGTCATTCAGCGTGTCTGATTTAGTTAATTGAAGGGTCAGGAAGGTTATAATTTGTCCTCATTAACGACCCCGATAACCCAGGCTGTGATCGTGGATGCACGCACACCAGCTTGTCAGCCTTCTCTTCGTCTAGTGCTTGTCGGCAGTGCTCCATGGGAGTATTTTGAGTTAGTCCTAAAAATCTGTGATATCATCAGGGAATAATTTGTACACATCTTTTTTGTACCAAATATGGAAAATATGTTGCAATTATGTGCCATATGGAATGAATCACAGAATGAATAATCACTTTGTATAGGATTGTGAAGTATGGCCAGGTGGAATGGAAAAGAGAACTGGTTATAACGTTAAGACCGAATCTTAAAGAAAATCTTGTTTGAAAACACATCTCGTTATGCACAAGAAATATGTTTTTGTCAGCAATATGCCTAGGCTAGACAGCCTAACACACAAATTAAAGAAAGTCTGTCAACTCCCAACTTTCAAGATTATTAGTTTTCATCTCCTTTAAGGTTTTTAAAGATTCTGCAAGTGCAGGCTTTCAGTAACATCATTTATTTCTAGTTTATCAAGCAACAGGTGAATCTATTCAACTCCTTGTGATATTGTGTCCCACATTCCCACTAATTGAAACAATGAAAGGTACTCTTACAGAGTACAATAACAATAACAATATTGTTATACCTGGAAGACAATATTACTTCCATATACCTTTACTTAATTTCCATTACTTAATTTCCATAACTTAATTTCCATAATTACCTTCCAGGCAAAATACAACCCTGTATTCATTCCGAAAGAAGCGCACTGCGGGATGACAAAAACCATGCACATATGGAAGGGTTTACTCATTTGCTAAATGGGGTGAAATAGGCTAAAGGCAACAGGCTATTAACTAAACAGATATGGAGTGTTGTATTAGTATCATGTTTTTTTTTCTCCCTCTCCCCCGAAAAAGCATTCATTAAAACAGCCACAGAACAAAGTACAAAGCAAACTTGGAACATAAAAACAATTACCATGGCAATGATTCTGAATGAGTTGTTCTTAAATTAATTTTTAAGAACAACAATATAAAGCAAATTTTTTTTTACTGTGGTCCCCGTCATCTCGCTACACTTCGGCGCCAGCGATGGCTGTTGTTCATGTTTTACCGTGGGCCCTGTCATCTCGCTACAGATCGGCGCCATCGATGGCGGTTGTTCATGTTTTAGCTAATTCTTTAGTAGCTTCTTGCTTCTATTCTAAGTTGTTGTTAGGGAATCACAAATTGGAAAGTTGATAACAATGCATGTTTCCTACTATTTGGGCATAAGCTTCTATTAGAATTTATACAATAATACAGGTGATTTTATTATATATCACTAAGCACTATACTACATGGGATAAGACTACTACTTATGATTTAAACTCAGCTGGCCGTCGAATGGCTAGTCGTCTTGCCTGGTAGATTCAGCCGACGGCTGACGATCTCAATCATGGTGCTTACTAGCTCCTCCATGTCATAATGGTGATTCCAGCCCCAGTCCCGACGGGCGTTGGAGTCATCCAGTGAGGCAGGCCACGAGTCGGCTGAAAAAAAATCAAAATGTTTATACAGTGGATACACCCACCATGTCCGACACCCACCATATTCCATCACCCACCATGTTCCCACACCCCTCCTTTCCCACACCCCTCTGTTCAGACACCCCTCTGTTCAGACAAACCTCAAAAAAACATCACAAAATGTCGGCAAAGAAATGCAGTGTCATGAAACAGCCATCTGTGCACAGCCATCTGTGCACATCTATCAAGCTTGAAATTTGCGGCATCTGTAGCTTGCGATGGCTCATCTAATGACAGCCATTGACATTAATAAATATCTGAAATTGCAGGCATTTGAACCATAAAAAAATTTTAAGTGCAAATTTTAAAATTGAAAATAGTTGCAAGGATTAGGAACCTCAAAATTGGTCCCTACCATTTTGCAACTCAGCAGCCTTCACATTACAAAAAATTTCCAAATATGGGACACAAAGCTCCCTGAGACCCCCTCCTCCACAACGGCAATCACTTCATAGAAATGTCCACCCCCCACCCCACTTTTCAGAAGCTGTTGACGCCCTTGATAATACTACATGACAATAGGGTTGTTGGAACATAGTGGGTGTAGAAAGTTGGAGCGTCACCGTTACAGGAATTGCTGGAGTTAAAGAAGTCTTAAAAATTAGTGTTTGCACCGGGGGGGGGGGGGAACTTGGACCCGGCTACCAAGGAGCAAACCCTGTTGGGTATCCGGATACCTGACTTAACTAAACGAGGCATATAAATATGGCTATATTTAGTGTATTTTGCAGGCTAGCAGATCCTAAAATGGTCATTTTTATAGGCTAGCAGTGTAAGGTGCCAACAGTCATGTATGTGTAGAATTTCTGTAAATGAAATGAGCCAAAATGTACCACAGGGATCATATAAATATACAAAACAAGAACGCCTGGCTTTTTTTTTTATTTAATTAAATTGCATGAATTGTATAAAGTTGAAATTGTTATTGAGGAAATATTTGTAATTACCATATTTTTGCCCATAGCAATATGTTTTATTTATTTTTTTAAATTGAATTTGAACAGAAAGTGAGGGATGCTTTGCATCCACGGATACAATATTTTCAAGTGACTTTTAAAACTCTTCTGAAATGACCTCAAAGGGCATTTGCCCTCTCTAAACATTAATAGAGTTCATCTACTCACTGAGAGCAATAAACATACCAAGTAGAAGATTAATCCATGTATCACCCATTGAGTAAGCCTGATCACACATTTTTTTAGTATTTGACCTCTGTTGACCCCAAGTGACCTTTGATCTCTGATAAAATTAATATCTACTAATTATGGACATTGTTCAGACCAAGGATGAGGTTTAGCCATGTTTCCCTCTTTGAGTTATCCTGATTACTTTACAAGCTTTTCAGTTTTTTTACCACTGTTGAACCCAAATGACCTTTGACCTCTTGTAAAATAGGGTTCATCTTCCCAATATGGCCAAACTTTATACCAAGTATGAGATTCATCCTAGTTTCCCCCGCTGAGAAAGCCTGATTATAAGCTCTGTCACACTCACAAACATACACAGGTGGGTTTTACATTAAGTCTGAGGACTCCATTGAAATATCCTTTAATCCTAACCCTAACCATTGTTCGAACATCCTTGTGTTTGTTCCTATTGAATTCTTCTTCCGCGGACCTTAAATTCCTTTGTTCATGTCCTCGGACCTGCTGCAAATCCCTGCCCACACACACATGCAGGAATGATCACATGGTTCCCTTGGCTGAAGCCAGGAATCAAAATTGTGCTGCTGGCCATTTCACATACCTATCTCTTGCCTCTCGTCTGGTTGGTACGTCATGTCTAGCCCTGGGATGTACTTCTTCAGCTCTGTGGCAAGTTCTTCGGGGCTGAATGCGATGGCGTTGATGTTGTATGTCCTCTGTGTGAGCAGGCTATCGGGCGCTTCGAGCATCTCCGATATACCCCGCAGACAGTCGTCTATGTAGATCATCGGCAGGGTAGCATCCGGCCCGAGGTAACAGGTGAAGCTGCCGTTCTGGAGGGCAGAGTCAAAGATTTCTACAGCATAATCTGTTAGGGGAGAAGGAAGTTCAGTGTAAAGGAGAGGTGGTGACTTGACAAATATGGCATCAGCAATTACTCACCATCTGATCACCCGTGTCTCACAATCTCATCACCCGTGTCTCACAATCTGATCACCCGTGTCTCACAATCTGATCACCAGTGTCTCACTATCTGATCACCAGTGTCTCACAATCTCATCACCAGTGTCTCACAATCTCATCTCCTGTGTCTCACATTCTCATCACCAGTGTCTCACAATCTCATCCCCAGTGTCTCACAATCTGATCACCAGTGTCTCACAATCTGATCACCAGTGTCTCACAATCTCATCACCAGTGTCTCACAATCTCATCACCTGTGTCTCACAATCTCATCACCTGTGTCTCACAATCTCATCACCAGTTCCTCGCAATCTCATCACCATTTTTTGACCACCCAAGGACATAATTTGTGCCTCCAATAGCTCCTGCACAATCAACTTGTGACTAAGATATATTGACTTATATAATATATATATATATATTGACTTATATAATATATTGACCTGAGGTCAACTTGCCCCCACACATGTGTGCAACGTGCCCTCAAACAATCGCCTATACACCCCGTGGCTGCCAGCCTTTTTGACACAGAGCCTCAGTTAGTCACTTCACAGGTCCCCATTTATATACCTGGGTGGTGGAGAGGCAATTGAGGTGAAGTGCCCTGCCCAAGGACACAAATTCAACAACCTAACAAGGACTCGAAGAAACCCAAGGACACAAACGC
>JAODFY010080995.1:0-11936 GCA_027580055.1 Paracaudina chilensis | reverse complement strand
GAGTATATGAGTGGCCTTCGCATCGTTCCCCCCGTGACGTGTCAATGAAGGTGAAATCCCTTAGTAGTAAATTGAAATAAACTCAACAAGGCAACATGCAGGAATCTCAAAATTTTGAGTGCAGGGTTTAGAAATATCCTCTTTTCATCTGTGCCAGTTTAAAGACAATCTGCTGCATGACCCTTGACCTTTAATAGCTCTTTCAATGTCAGTGAAAGTCTCTGGAAATACCTTGTCCAATCTGGAAATGGCTGAAAATTATGCAAATTTGCCTTTTGGTGGTCACTTCCAGATTGGACAAAGTATTACCTAAGTGGCATTAAAAAACCGTTTGAGTTCTGAAAGATTGCACTCTGATTCCTACTCTATGAGTCATATCACTGAACTGTAACAATGTTTTGTTATAATGATTTATAAGGTTTGATGAAATCTGTAGTGGTGTGGAAATACAGTATCATGGACTGTTTAAAACCATTCCTGCTCATTTTCTAAATATAATTTCTGGGACATCCAAATATTTGGCATGCCATAATATATATGCCCTCACAGTGATATCTTCAGCTTCAGGGTTGGTGTATTTAAAGTAAAAAAAAAAAATCAACAGAGGCAAGTTGTTCTAGTATAGAATGACTGTGTTCTGTGTCTCCTTGATCCTTCTGCGGTCATCCATTCAGTACATGGTACCATACAGTAAATTAGTCTGCAATAGATTCCTTGTTCTGGTTTTGATTGGTACGAGCTTGTTATTGATCGTTCCCCCCTCCAGGCTACTGTTGTGGTCATCATAGGGATTACTATGTCAATGAGCACATAAACAGGGCTGGTAATGGTTGGTTGGAGTACTGGCCAGTTGACTGGTGAACCAGAGAGGTCGGGGGTGTAAACTTCCCTGCAGGGAGCTGTGCTGGAATCCTCTAGCAGTGCTTAGTTACAGCATCCTTGCTCAGCAGGCCCTCTTAGATGTCACTATTAAAGCAGTGTGCTAATACACCCACCTACAGTTGACATAGCCACACCATTGGTATATTAATGTATATTCATTGAATGCCATAGGTTTAATAGCAGGTAGAGTTCAGAGGGGCATGTTAAGTTGTGGGAAACCCTGATGTATACAATCGTTTTGAAGTTATTATTAATTACAAAGTAATCTTGTCTGGTACTAATTTTCATTATTATTTAATTATTGGAATGTTCTTAGTGTTCTTGAAAAGCAGAAGAAATGTGATTACAAATGTATACCTAGCCCCTCACTAAACAGTTAGCATTCTTGACCAATCTAGCATAATATGGAGTTTAAATACGGTCATATAACTGTCCCACAGACTGGCACCCTATTGTTTGTGTCCCTATAATCACATTTTTTTTTCTCATTCTGCAAGATTGTCTGCTTGTGAATTCTCAAACTAAGTAAGTTTTGGGGAATTTATGTCAAAGATATTATTGATGGTGTTATACAGTTATATGTGCAATATATTGAAAAAAATTTAGCCCTACTTTTGGCTTAAATTTCTTGGGTTGGGTTTTGGGTATCAATTACTCATTAGAGCCTCTCTCGTGGCTTCTTGTAACTATGGTTGGAATAAAGACAAATTTTGGGCAAATTCTCCATGCACCCTATATTGTTGCCAATATTGGCTAGATTAATAATAATAATATTAAATAATAATAATAATTTAAATAGATTTCATGTGATTGAGTGATTAAATGTAGCACAAGCAGGGAAAAGCTGGGAAAATAATTTTACATGCCTTTCACTTGATAGTAAAATTCATTTTAAACGTCCCAAAAAGTGGAGCTACCATGAACTAATTTGTAAACAAAATAAAATTCCTACTGACACAAACGACTCAATCAGACTACATTCAGGATGTTATGGAATCTACAAAGTGGGCATCATTATCATGGTCACGATGTAACATGATTGCTTGGGATTAACAGGTTTTGAAAAAAGCTTTATCAACATATATATGCTTTAAAATGGATTAATATTTGAACACTCAGCATATTAAAATCTTGTAAAAGAAGGTAATATGGTAATTAAATAGAAACCACTGCATCATGTCCGGATTTCATGGTGTGATGTTCAGTTTGGCTTCAGGCAAAATTTGGTGTCCTGGACTGAGGGTCTTCCTGTTATTGTTTAGATCCCCACAGATTGACCATGATATGTTTGCCTTTTTAAGTGTATTATTGGGTCATTATGACGTAAAGGTCTAGATAACTGTTATTAGCACCCTGCAAAGAATAAGGGTCAATTATGCCTGAGTGGTCAGCTAGTCAAATTTGATCAGGGTGACCTTTAAACTTGATCTGGCCTTCCACAACTGACCTGGTTTCAGTCCAAGTACCTTACATAGATTCACAGATATCTACAGTTACATTCAATACATACAATTGCGTGTGGGGCTTGATATATATTCTTGCTCACAGCTTTGTTAAGCACTAAATTCCTCTTTGATTTAATAGCCTTAAGGGGTGGTATTTGTAGTGTTAATGTGCCTTTTTGCTCAAGTTGTCAAGTTGCTGTTAAGAGACATACTTTGACTGTGTAAACAAGGAAGCTTGAATTGTTGGCAGTTTACTAAAAAAAATGTATGTTTTAAGTGCAGAAGGTCTTACGACAATACAACTAATATTTGGGTCCACATTGAGTTTGATTGCATGTATGTGGACATCAATCATTATAATTTCATAGCCATGGGAATTCCCTGTCATCATACAATAGTAGCACTGTAGACCTTTTTGAGAATATTGTAACACTGTGTAATGCTGGTTCACACTGAGATATTCCATGTTTTCTCTGTTATAACCAGACATTCATACACACAATGAGATGTTCCCTGTTTTCTCTTTTCTAACCAGACATGCATACGTGTACACACTGATACAGTTTGTATGTTCTCTGTTATAACCAGACTAACACATACACATACACACACTGAGATGTTCTTTATTTTCTCTGTTATAACCAGACATTCATACACAGACTGAGATGTTCTTTATTTTCTCTGTTCTAACCAGACATTCACAGCCTGGTGCAACTCCCACTTAAGAAAGGCCCAGACACAGATCGACAACATCGAAGAAGATTTCTGCAATGGCTTGAAGCTCATCACCCTCCTCGAGGTCATATCTGGGGAGAAGCTCCCCAAACCAGATCGGGGCAAGATGAGGTTCCACAAAATAGCAAACGTCAACAAAGGGCTGGACTTCATTGCATCCAAGGGTGTCAGGCTGGTTTCCATTGGTGCTGAAGGTACTGTAAGATGATAGTACTACTATTGTGGTACTATTGTATCACGGGTACAATCCCCTCTGCTAGCTGGAATGGCTTACCAAATGACTAGTGCTGCATGACCACTACACAATGATACCCTCTACTGTAGTATGTTCGTCATATGTTACAACCAATGGCACACATTTATGCGTTTGTCATTATCAACAGTGAGTGTGAGCAGTATTTGAAGCGATAAAGGATTTTTGTACAAATTCCTAAAACATTTTTAAGCAATAAAATGTTCTTTGAGGCATTAGTCTGTTCCCTTTTGCCACACATGACTATAAAATACAAGGCTCATACTGTAAATGTGCATTGTTAAGAAGTTGCCTGCATATATGTACCACACAAGACTGCTAGAAAGATTAACCAGATTTCCAGGCTACTTCCAAACTACCAGCATGCATCTCTCTCTTCATTTGTATACAATATGTTTCTTTAAAAATTAAATTTTTCCCAATAGTGATTGTTAGTGTGTGGAAATTAAATTTTATATTTAAGCATATATATGTTGTTGAGCATCATAAATTCCCTAAATAATGATTTTGACATTTTCTGGAATATTTGCTTTGCTTACCATTTTTTTTTTTGTATAAAAAAATGGTATTGTGTGATAACTACATGCAACAATCAACAAGTTTGCAATCAACAATTTTCTTATTTTGGAACAGAAATTGTCGATGGAAATCTTAAAATGACCCTTGGTATGATCTGGACAATCATCCTCCGATTTGCCATCCAAGATATTTCTGTGGAAGGTAGGCAATTAACCATGTCATTATTTTGGTTTACAGATAAAGTTGTGAGAAAGAGAGCGAGACTCGATCGTGCAGCAGCATTTGAATTAGTCTCAACCCCAGTCCCAGATTAGTAGGGTATAGGCTAGCCTAATGAACTTATTCAAAGGTTCAACTCTCAATGGAACCATAGTCAGGCATACCCAAAACTGAATCATGATTAATAGAATAATCACAAATTCAAAGATAGCAAAAAAAAAATGTTGTTTGCAAAGCTATGTTATCTGATAGGGTAGCGTGATTGTTGTCGGTACTATACATTGCATTTCATGTAACCAGACCTTTGTACTGCGATTGTTCCGGGCAGACTGTCATTCTGCACTCGTCTTCAGATTTCATTTTTGCAGTAGGTTGTATTATTGCCCAATTTTAAATTCTTAGCATATTGTATACCAAGGGTGGGACCATATCATGTCTACACCCTTGCATACCTAATTCAGTGGGTACTGGTATATTATCATGGGACCTTGGTTGGTACTTGACACATATATTATATTGACATGATGTTTAGGCTAATAAAATGGTTTTCAAGTGTGTTGAAGTAGAGTAGTTATGACTAATTTGTATTTCTTGCCCATGCCCCTAATATATTTTTATTGTTCCCTTGTTCATAAATATAATGCTGTTGTTTGTGTCACTCCCTCAAAACAATTATTTAACAGTTCAATGAATATCATCTTAATTCATGGAAGTCCTACATAACTACTACATGTAGTCCTCTATTGGGTTTAATGGTGTGGTTGTACGTAGCGAATTCATATGAGTTTCCGTTGACACCGAGAACTCACAGATTCCTAATTTAATGAACATGCTAGTAAATGTTCTCATTGAAGTGTTTATAGCTGCATTTAAAGGTACTATGACAGGAATGTGTTCATTCATAGCTTCAAAAGTGTTTGATTGAGCCAATTGAAAATCTGCCTTTTTGGAAGGTTTTGCTACTTGCAACCCCACCTTTAAGGGAAATGTGCTTCAAATTTTCTATATTTCTGAAATGGGGGATTTTTTTTAAGCTTGTTTATTGTTAATTATCATTTTTCTTTATTAAAACATAACCATCAGTTTCTATTATGAATTTACTTCATGGATGATAGAAATTGGATTTTTTTTTAAATTACATATCTAGCTATGTAGTTTTGATATATATTATGAAATATATTGAATAACTTATCTTGTCTCATACCAAAATGATGAACACTGCTATCTATACCAAGTTCCTTTTCCATCCCGGATTAATGCTATTCCCCAATACCCTTTCTTTGTGTTTAAGCTGGTGGCAGATCTTTCCTAGTCTTACTTGGCTAATCCGTCACTAATGTCTGCACTGCTTATAATTTATAATCTTTGCAATTTATTGGGAGTATTAATTAAAGAAATGCTCAAAATGAAATGATATGGATATAGCTTGAAGCCATGAAACAATTTCAAATTTCCAAAACTTGATACCAACAGAAAATGTGCATTACATTGTAGCCAAAAAAAAAGGAGACACAAACCCAACAGGTAACCTTACCTTAGATGAAAGAGGACCAAGAGATACACAAGACACCAAAATCAGCATCAAAATGTCAAGTCTATCGACTCCTAGAGGCTCTGTGATGTCATTGTAGACTTACTTCAAGTAAAACAAATTCTAAACAAAATGGCAGCCTCCATATATCCTGGAATGTCCACCATTCAAACATTGATATCTTTAGAACAGAAGATTTTTGTGGGTGATTCTAGGCTACCTGTTGGGTTCAACATGACAACATGTATGTATTAAATACAAATTAGGCAGGAGGGGTGGTAGGAAATAACTGTGACAATTGTTGATGTCAGAAGGAAGGCTGAAAATAATTTCTAGCTTCTGATAAGTGAATCTCTCTCGGGTCTCCAGACCAGTCTTCCAAAGAAGGACTTCTACTTTGGTGCCAGAGAAAGACCGCTCCGTACAGAAATGTCAACGTCACCAATTTCCATACCAGGTGACCTCAAGCCTGCCCTCTTTGAGAGAAAACTAATATAGCGTTAGCTTTGAGGTGTTACAGCATGGTGGTTTATATTGATGTGGTTTTGAGGGTGGAATTTATCAAGTCACTGTTATCCAGATGTTGTAGTGAACTCATTCAAATAACAACAGTTCCATTGGCATATTTGTTCCCCTTTTTCATCGGGCATGCAAGTATTTTTCTCTAAGCCGATTATTTTCTTGTATCAAATGTTGCTTTATCTCAGCTTTCTTATTTATTCAGTACTTATTGTTTAACATCTCACAATGTAATCAACTATATTACACCATGCACCCACTCAACTACACATCCCCTTTATTTTGTTTTGCAACATGCACTGATATATATATATAAATATGTTCCACCTTAAAAACAATAAATTATAAAGCCTTATTCTGTTGAATATGGCTTTGTTCACATTTGAGAATGCAACAGAGATCAAGAATCTATTACCTTCAATGCGTGAGTTACGTTGATCCTGGCCGCATCCACAAATGAGAATGGGTGCGAGATCAACCCTGAACAGGAGGGCACTGGACGGCAAGCATAGATTGTTTATAATTTGTCCCTGCAGCACGGTTGAAGTCATATGGGCAGCCTAGGTCGAACTTCCAAGTGCCTCCTACTATACGTGCTGTTTTGTCTAGCCTATATGAACGTTACAACTAGCTAACATTCAGTGCACTTGTACATTTTCTCCATAAATATTACCAGTTATAAATTAAAGCTTTAGGCGGGGAGATCGATTATCCTTTGAAAGTAAATATCATATCATGAGTGAAACCGCCAAGTGAAATGTGCTAGGTGTAACATTCAGTATCGCAGTATCGCCATGGTAGCAAAACACTAATGTTACATATAAAGGTATATACACCTACCTGCCTTTAAAACATGCACCCACATGGCACAGCAGGTGTGGAATTCACAAGCAATAAACCGGAGATCACAGGTCACTTGATCCTCCGAGCGTCCACACTACGTTCTTGACCCCCCTTGCTGGGTCCTATCCTCCTTGTGGGGTCTGATCCCCCTTGCAGGGTATAATCCCCTTGTGGGTACGATCCCCTTGTGGGGTCTAATCCCCCTTGTGGGGGTCTGATCCCCCTTGTGGGGGGTCTGATCCCTTGCAGGATATGATCCCCTTGTGGGTACGATCCACTTGCGGGTCTGATCCCCTTGCTGGTATGATCCCCATTGCGGGTCCGATCCCCTTGTGGGGTCCGATCCCCTTGTGGGGTCTGATCCCCCTTGCAGGGTATGATCCCCTTGTGGGTACGATCCCCTTGTGGGTCTGATCCCCTTGTGGGGTCTGATCCCCCTTGCATTCTCAAGTGTGAACAAGGCCTATGAAAGGTAAATCTGGAAAAGAAGAAATTTCAAATAAAACAATTCAGATGTGCTGAATGATGGGGCTGGGGATTGATTGTTGATATGGGGCTGGGTTGGGCCACGGACTGGCGATCTGTAGGTTGATATGGGGCTGGGTTGGGCCAGGGACTGGCGATCTGTAGGTTGATATGGGGCTGGGTTGGGCCAGGGACTGGCGATCTGTAGATTTGGGGGCCATTCTTGCATGCCAAAACCTTGCATTACATACATATAAAAACCCTGTTCATTATTTCACAGTCATACCTATAAACAGTTTGGGATTTTAATTTGCGTACTAACGCACCGCATGCAATTTGCTTTTTTTTCTTTCTGTTTTCTCTGTTCTATTTGTCCGTCTTCGAAAACACAGCCACTACCGCTAGAGAGGGTCTCCTGCTATGGTGTCAGAGGAAGACTGCGCCGTATGACAATGTCTCTGTGACAAATTTTGACAAGAGGTACAAACTAGTGACGAAGCACGCCAATCTTGGCCAGCTCTCCTGAAAACTGGAATAAATAATCAGTACAGTGGTGTTTGTCATGTGTAAAACTGCTCAATTGCTTTTTTTTGCCTGGTCTTTCTGCATGGGAAACGTGGCTTTTAATGTCAACTCCTCTCCCTATTTTGTTTTCTGTGTTACTACTCACGCATTGCACCCTACTCAAAATGCTTTATGTATCTATATACAGTATATATCTCTATCCCAAACAAGCGATTGTGCTTATGATCTAACATGTCATATTAACCCAAAACCAAGTGGATGATTGTTTGCAAACTTTTGTTTGTTTCGGGTTGTAATATTAACATTTCGTTTTTTTTCAAATATGTTAACCCTGCTCCACCACCACCACCATAGACAATGCCACATGCTGATTTTTTATTCCAAGCTTGAAGACGTGTAATTCTGGTTTTATGTGTGATTTTTTTCCACATTTTGTCTCATTTCTCTCAACACCAGAGATGACAGCCAAGGAGGGGTTGTTGTTGTGGTGCCAACGAAAGACCAACCCATACCGCAACGTTCGGGTGAAGGATTTCCACATGAGGTGACAAACATTGTCAAAACATTGTTGGATGAGTACACTCAATTGAAAATAAATCTCAAGTTTGCACTGGGATCTTTCAAAATGACAAATTTTCTACCAGAAATAATTTCCCTTAACAGGTGACTGATTTGTCATTTCAAAAATGGTGGGTGTTCCATAGATCAGGTGAAGATATTTCCATCAAATGATGTCACTAAATAACAAGTCAATTCCTCTTCAAAATAGTTCTTAAAGCAATAATCCGGCTTTATTATTAACGATTTTGTCATCATTTACCACACAATTTGCAACACAAAACTGATACCCGATATTCCTCAAAAAGATTAATAATGTATATACCGCCCTCAGTGAGTGATATATACACTGTAGGTCTAGTTTGGCGAAAGAGTTTGGCATGACAAAATGCAACACTTTTGTGGCCTAATTTCTTCACAAATAGGACAATTTATGATGTGAAAGATCCAGGGAGTCTTTTAATAAAAAAAACAAGGGAAACAAAGGCCAAAACCTCCTGAAAGAAAGGTAATTCTCAGACCTCAAACCATGATTATTGTTTTAAGGATACACAGGAATTTAAAAAATATTTTCTACCAGGGAAATTAGGGTAGCAATAGTTCCAATATTAACAGGGCGAGTGATATATTCATTCGCACCCGATACGCATGGGATACTCAGTAACTACTGATGAAACTGTATAACCCGATAACACATGTTATGACGGGCTCAGTAGTTGCTCAGTAGTTACTGATGTTAGGGTAATAGGGTGTTAGGAGAAATGTTAACATACACCAGTAATTACTGGTGTTTGTTATGATTCGTACATCAGTAACTACTGATGTACTGGATGTGAATCGGCTGCCATTCGACACAGGTGATCCATATAGTGATGCTTCATATGAAGATAAGTCTGCGAATTGATGTTGAAACATTGTTGGATGTGTACCATTGATTCCTCTTAAAAATAGGAGTGAAGGATTGCACAGGAATCTTTGAAAATCCAAAGTTTCTACAGGGAAATTGTTATCCATGAGTGATGGATATATCACTTAAAAATACATATGTTGATATGTTGAATTTATTGCACTTTTAATTACTTTAAATGCTCTAAAGATTGTATTATAGAGTAATTATATACAAAACACATAGAGTACACAGAATATTACAAAAACATTTTTTTAAATTAAAACACATGGAATATTACAAAAAACAAATGGAATGTCCACTGGTACTCAAAGAGTTTCTTTCAAAGGATAAATTAACAACAGTTTTATATATAGTTTATTGCTTGTGATAAAAGCTCATGTCTATTTAACGTGAGGCAGTGAAGAATAGTATGTAGTGATAAAACATGCATTGCTGCAATAAATAGTTGAACACAGCCCGTGTGCATTATGATAATCATCATGCAATAATGACCATTTAATGACCTATCAAAAAGAAGTCTTTACAACAAAGAGATAATTCAGACTTTATTGACTGTTCAATGATTCGGTTGGTGGTCTCAGTGAAATAATTTGTTGTTAAAATGAAAAGAAAGACTTTTATGGTGTTTTGTTGATGTGAGTATGTTTACTGCTGGGTGTTGCTTGTGCAAAACAAGTTTGTTAGTATGGAAGTTACACATAGCAATCAAGAGTATATTTTAAAGATTCATTTCTGTCCGATGAAGTTATTTACAATTCACAATGAGTTCCAAGAACCCTATTGTTTTTGGCAGAGGTCAACATTGGTCAAATACTGATACCAACATAACTAATGCTGTAAAATGTTTTTGTCGGAAAGTGCTATGGTTGATTCTGAAAGTGAATGCAGGATCTAATGGGTTTTATTGATTCCTTGCCGAAAGTAAAAGTACTCTACGTAATCACGATGGTGTATGTGTGACCAAATTGGAAGAATCCTATACTTGGTATTAAGTTGGCAATACATCGGGTTTAACTTGACGCTAGGGAAACATGCTAGGTATGTGTATTCTGATTGTGATTTTGTAAGAGGTGGAACGAATTTCAGGATATTAGAATACAAGCACACCAATTGTGTGACACTGTTGATTGTCTCATCCTCGTGTATGCATTTCCTATAGTGAGCATGAGGAACCCACAGTATATCACCTTTATACATAGTAAAAAAATAATTCAATAATGAGGAAGCAAGGAATCACAAAACCTCTCGGTTTTCTGGTTGTCCAGTGCAGTTTCGATATGTCATTGTAATTATATTGTTACCCTCAAATAGCTTTCCACTTAATAAGCACATTAGGGATCGATCTAATCAAGTAGCCATGAACTAAAAATTGCTCTCATGGTAAATGGTGTGTTTAGACTTCTATTCACAATATGAGGAAGTGCGACTATTTTGTGAACTTTTGAGACAGGGCGAGAACATTAGTAGTATATAGCAGCAAATTGGTAGTGGAGTGATGGGGAGGGGGGGGGGGGTAGGCTGGGTGTCTAGGATGGACACCTTTTTCTGCAAGGAGGAGACATGGAGGCAGTTTGTCCTCAATGGATGTGTTCTGTCACTAAATAGTTCAATTATAATTAATAATTCAGTTAATCAACATATTAAAGTTAATAAACTTCATTACATGTATGTGAACATGATAAGAGGATGTTAGTAGGTTAAAATAAAAACATAAGTTTTGTTTGTTAGGTTATTGCCTGTGTTTTGCAGTGCATGCATAACAAGGTTTGTTTTTTCGATGCTTGCAAACAGAATACTGTTGAGAATACTAATAAGAATGTTGTTTTTTCTGCATGGTTATTTGTCACATGGCCTCTCAAAAGGATGCTGATTGGTCAGATGGATGTTATGAAAATTTATCCATAACTTATCGCACAGGAATGATATTTATTTTGAGTCGTTTTAAAAAATTTCACCTTTAAATAATACATTAAAATGTAATATAATTCAATATTGTAATAAAAATTAGGAATAGATGGAAGTAGCTATTCGCATAATGTTAAAAGGGATAAAAGGAAGAAAAAGTGACGGTAAGCAGATCATGAATGTCATTTTAAAATCAGTCACATTAAAGTATAGCATGGTGTAATGTGTTTATAGCCCTGATATCAGATGTCTCCATGGTTGGTCCCAAGGTGAGGAGCACCATCGGTGTCATTACTGGCAGACCCCCAGCGGTTTGTCCATTAGCTGGGGGATCGTAGGTGGCATTGCCCTGCCAAAGGGACTGTCATTGGTCTTTACGGTGGAGTATCATTGCCCAAAGCCCACGGCCAGCATGTCAATGCCTGCCATTGTTACCGTGGCACCAGCCAGCCACCAACACACCACCAGAGGCGTGCCATTAGGGATTGCCTTCGTTGTGACTTGAGGAAGTCTGCAAGAGGTGTTACTGATGACTAGTGGTGCAGCTTTGGTGAAGTCGTAGGATACAGGAATTTATCAATAGTGGCTCCAACATGACTGATGACAGTGATGATTTCTTAATGGTGG
>JAODFY010080884.1:0-11937 GCA_027580055.1 Paracaudina chilensis | reverse complement strand
GTTACTGAGTGTTAGGCTAGTTAATCAAACTTTGTTACAGTTAATGGCAAAATTACCTTTCTATGAGATTTTCTTTTCTTCCGAGAATATAAGACCTTCTGGTAATAAGCTCTTGTTTCAATCTGGGCACTGCCCAGAATGAATACATCGTATCTTAAATTAACGCGGAACGTTAGTTAGCGCTTTCACAGTCCTGGTTACATTTTGTATAGTTCACGTAACTACTATAGGACCTATATCACAGCGCCCTCTTAAATTTCGGCCGCGCGGGCAGCCCCATTGGTATGCAACTCTTCTGAACCACGTTCTACTGAACGCCAACAGGTAACAATGAAATGGGTGTTTGAAAGGCTTCTCTCATTTTTTTTAATACTGAAGACTTTGATCTTTGATCATCACCAATTTAATCTTAAAGCGAATGTGCATGTTGATATGCTGCAAAAATGTTTTTTTTTTAGTAAGCCTTATCACCGCAAATATAGTCTGTCAGATTCAATATGTTGTTGCCATGAATGACCAATGGGGGCCAATTGGGGATAGCAGGGCATCCATTGTATTTTACCATTCGATGTTACCATCTGCAACGTGTATACGATGATGTGAGATGCTGCTGATTGAGTAAGAATTCCAGTGATCTTCCACATCCCAAACACCTCATAACATAATACATTAAAAAAACGTCTCCGTTTTATATTAACCCACTACCTGGCTTCACAATGGTGGGTACAGAGCTTATTATCTGCAAAGGTCCTTGTTGCAAGAAGATAATACACATTTACAGACAAACTGAGATGTCTGCGCGGTATATCATCTTCCGACATCACACCGCGATGTTCGTCACTCTTCCACCACCCATTCCAAAACCTTTCCAAAAAGGAACATATTCCCTGCGTTGGAACCTTTTCGCGCTTGAAATATCTAGCCGTGTCGCCCCAAAAAATATTACAACCAACTTGCGGCTAGTTGTACATCTGGCGTCATGAGGGCACCAACGGGAACTTCATGTGGTGGTTCGCGACGATTACTTGAGGACCGAAATGATGGGGTTGGTACATCGATTCCGATTTTATCATGATACCGTTCATTTCCTTCATCTTCATCTCTTCGGCTTTCATCTCCCTCTTCTTCCTCTCGCTCTCCTGGCGGATCCTCATCTTCTTCAGTTTCATCCTCCTATTCTGGAACCAGATCTTCACCTGCCTCTCCGTCAGGCTCAACGCCCTCGATATGTGCGACCGCCTGTCTCTCGTGAGGTACATGTTGTACAGGAATTCCTTTTCGAGTTCGAAAGTCTGGTATTTGGTGTAAGGCTTTCGCTTTTTACGAGTCCGCACCGTGTTTTGTGAGGGCGACATCCAACTGTAAGTTCCGCCGCCGCTGCTGCTCTCGTCATTGCTGTTGTTCGGCGTCGTTGGCGTCTGCTGTGATTGTGTTGTGCTGTTCTGGTTTTGATCGGAACCTGAAAGTAGCAAACCAGAAAAACAAAACGTATTTAATATATTTGAATATACGTATGAACAAAAACAAATTAAAGGGATACCATACATTTAAAACGCACAATAAGAATCCAGACCACATTTAGTATTGTCACCATCGGATACATGCATGCAGTGCTCATATGCTGCAAAGCTCGTTGTTATTACCTATTTTGTTCATGTTTCTTATCAAATCAATTTGAAATGGTGTTTGCCAAATTTTGTAATATATTTGGCAATTGTTTTTTATTCTTGAAATATGTATCAGTTATATATTATCTATATCTTCGAGAATCTTCGAAAATATTACAAACTTATGCAGAGGCCTATACCATTTCAACTTGGTGTGGAAAAAGAAAGCATGAAATATACAAAAGAATAACAAAGAGTTTTACAGACTAAGTGAACTGATGATATCACAAACGTTGCCAAATAGCTTAATTAAACTTAAATTTAAGTGAATTAAAAAAAAACAGTATCTCAACAACCAAACACGATCTTGTAATGGTTCTTGCGCGTATATTTTTTTCTTTTCTTATTTCATAGAGAAAGTATCCTTTTTTCACGGGAGTATTCTTTTAGCGGAGACCCGTTGTATCGATGTCTAAGTGAAGCAAAATAAATGCAGTATTTTGCTAACGCAATAGTTCTCTTCATCCATTATAAAAAAAAATAGTGCACCGTTTGGTCGAGTGCACCGCGCACGACATAGGTTACGGTGCCGTAGTTGTTTATTGAATTAATCATACGCCTCCCATTAAAATTCCAAGAAAACCTGCCAAATAGACATAGAATTCTAAATAACAAAATAATAATATTAGTTAATATTTCTCATTGAATTTAAGAGGATATACCGGTGCCATAGTTTAACGTATTTTTATTATTTCTTTCTCTGTATCTTTTTTTTTTTTCGTATTTGTATTTTTTTTTGTTTTTACTTCGTTTTGTTTGATTTTGTATCATTTCATTCACAAGCAGGTATAGGCCAATCTATAAACGGCTCTTGAATAACTTAACTGTTCATACGATATGCCGTAGGCCTTGACTGTAATAATTCCGCATATAACAGGGAGATAAGGATATATTATACGAAACGGCAAACAAGATTTCATTATTTCTATAGTCAATTTTTTTTGGGTGTAATCAGAGCTGCAGAGTTAAAGTTTCTGTTCCAGAGTTTGAGCCTTAAAATATGTTTTTTTTTGTTTACTTCTCTCTTTAATTTGATCTTGTTTTTTATCATTCGTCTTATCACATGCAACCAAACTGCCAATCGCAGCACCCAAGGGCGTCAACAGCTTCTAAAAAGTGTGAGGGAGGGGTGCGGGGGGCATTTCCGTGCAGAAGTCATTGATCGCCGTCCTGGAAGAGAGGTCTAAGGGGAGGGGTGTCCCCCTTTGGAAAAATTTTGTAATGTGAAGGGTGCTGAGATGCAAAATGGTGCACTGTAGGGACCAACTTTGAGGTTCCTGTTCCTGTTAAAAATTGCACTTATTTTGTTACGGTTCAAATGCCTGCAATTTCAGATAATTGGCTTGTCATTGAATGAACAACTATCGTAAGCTACAGAAGCAGCAAAAATATGCCTATTCATTTTAGTAGGTTCTGGAAAAAAGTGAGTTGGGGAGGGGACAAATGATATGATTAAAAGTGATACGTCATCTAATTTATTTTTTTCAATTCAATGTACATGCGCGTTACGTTAAATGATAACAGTATACGTGGTCAGATCATACTATGGTCTTGATTTAATAAAATACCGGGACCAGCCATGTAGCATATAAGATACTAAAGCGTGCCACTGTGAAGAAATATTGCCAGCATGTATTACGTATTCACTGCATATTTTAATTTAAGCAGGACCTTTCAACGCAGTGGGAAATACTTTGTCATTTCTGTAAAAGGGTGAAAAACGTACAAAATCCGTCTTTTCGGGCGGGTTGTCCAGAAATGACAAAGTATTTCCAGACCCGTTACTGACCTGTTTTCTGCAGTAGGTAGAATAGTTACATAAATCTCTTTTTATACATCACAGCATCAAATTGTCGCGACCTATTTTTCTACTTGCCAAGATTCTCTTTTCCCCCTTTTGTTAAGATGTATAGGCCTAGGCTATATAATTTCGCGCAATCGTTTGTCGTAGCTACAGTGGTACAAAGTATAAGCAATCGTATCACAAACTGGTATAGTGTATTGTTTTGCTTCAGTCGACCCATTTCGTCGTATACGTCGATTCCCGCGTGTTTCAACTGATACGCTAGGGGTGAAATTTCTAATTTTCTATTTTCTTTTAAATTAAGTTAAACATCTGGCACAGAGCAATTTGTTGCTTTTCGAACTCGCCATCTTTTGGCCCAAATAGATTTTCTATACTTATTGTTTAAAAAAAAAAATCTCTGAAAGGTAAGTTTAGTTGGTATTTCATATTGGAACAACTTAATTAAAAATGTCACTCTTCATTAGAAATATACATACATTAGGGTTTGGAGTTTTGAAATACTTTACATTTTCATTATTATTTAGGGACAATTTTCGCAACTGTTATACAGCTGACTTCTTTTCTTTTCGTTTTTTTTTTATTACAATTGTCAAAATTGGATACAACAGAAAGTGAATTTGGTATTATATAAATAACGTCACTTTTACTGATTTAATTGAGTGACCTTGACGAAAATCAAAGTTGATTTGTCGTCTTTTGTTTTACCTGGAGGCGTACGGTTAATTAGAATACATAATGTTTCTCGCCCTCTGATTGGACTAATATTAAATAAACATATATGTCAATCTCTTCTACATATGACAGTTTAGGCTCATGCTTTCATAATAATTGGGCAATATTGTCACGTGTTGAGTTCATGTATTCCGATTGGACGAAATTGACAGATTGATGTAGAAGAGGAGTCGACATACCGGTATGTAAATTTCTTAGCATAAGACGAAGTCTCGTGCTCTCATTGGGCAATTATAACACGAAATGTGTTAATGTATTCCGTCACTGTCTATTTCGTCCAATTGGAATAATGAAACACAACACGTGTCAATATTGTCCAATGACAACACGAGAAACTGTCATATGTAAAAGAAATTGACATTTATCGATTTATTCGACAAATTACGTTTTTGTCCATTCAGAAGACGAGACACCTACATATGTCAAATTTATTCGTAATATGACGATTTCGGACTTTTGGCATGTTAGGCGCACCATATTAAGTCCATATTAACATATTAATGGACGAAAACAACATTGATTAGTATGTAATCATTCCATGAAACATTATGAAAACAAAACTGACATTTGCTTGCCTTAAGTTTAAGAGCGATATGCCGTCAGTAATATTGCGCAATAATAATCTTCTCTTTATTTTTGAGGAAAAACTTCAATACTTTATATCTCAGTAAATGAAGAAAAGATATAGCCTAAAGTGTGAATTTGACTATTTTTAAGGTGTGGGAAGATCCAGTGGGTTTCAATTGGCAATGTTTATTCAGTCACCATAGGCCTACTGGTTTCCTGTTCAGGTATACATAACTGATACAGTTTAAAATACGGTATTTAGTGTATATAATTGCAGTTGACGTAGGGACGTATAGGATTATATAACCAGTACTTAGAATTAAAACTAAGTGATCTAATTGAAGCATATATACCGCTACTTTAAAAAAAATATATATATATATATATTTGGTCGTTTCATCGGAGACAATAGACCGTTTCATAAGTTCAAAGTGCGCATGCTCAAAGTGAAGCCTTCCTTTGTGGAGACAAACGTGAAATTAACCTATATAACTTTATCATTACGTAGGCTATACCGTAGGTTACAAAAACTGTTAAATAAAAAAAAACTATTTGATAAAAAATATTTAAATTTTTGTGATAATAACAAGGAGTAGTAATTCGTCTATAAACAGTCATAACTTCTCAATTCATCAGTTGGAGTCTGCATTTATGCTCTATCCGCAATGACAGAAACGACAGTTCGAATTATAACAACGATGAATTCCTCATCGCCCTGACTGATGGAAAGTATATGATGTATGTGAATGAATGTATATATTAAATTCGGCATGGATGTTATGTTTGTTTTTGCACACCAGGCATAAGCCATTCCTGTTTTCAAATTCACTCAACAAATCCATGGACAATTATTATTTTCCTGTCTCGAGAAGTCATACCCTATATACATGATAGGTTAGGTTAGGGAGACTACTAGATTTATGGTAGAATCGTTGTCTCGAGAAGTAATATCCTACATGATAAGTTAAGTTAGGTTAACGAGACTACAAGATTTGTTGTAGATTTGTTGTCTCGAGAAGTAATATCATGCAATATATATTCTTGAGGATTGGGCGCGCAAATACTGTGCGGTTTGTGGGATTCATTGCGTACTGTAGTACGGTGTGTACACTAAAGTAATAGCCGCCGTATATAGGCCTAGTTACTAATATATAACACATAGAAACAATTATATTATCATTCAGATGGTATGAATGAAGTTTTCCATAGTTAAATCATAAAACCGATTTTTCCCCTATAATTTTGCGTCATTAATATAAACGTATCTGTGTTTAATCAAGGTAGTCTAATTAATAGCACAGATAAACTGTTTATTGTTTTTTGTTCTGTTGCTAGCCTACATGTGACGTCAGGACTTAGATTCCTGGCTTATAATGTTTGTCATGTTTGTTTAGCCTTTGGTAGTACATACTGGAGGAGAGTGCATGGGGGAGACTGATCCCGATCGCTTTGACAGGGAAAAGACCACACCGGTGATTGTCTATAGAAATAGTTACCATGCCGTAGTGTATCATATGTTGCCATGGAGACAAACATCAGACATGGGACATTTTCTTTTCTCTCTCCCTCACGTTTGAGAATGAATCTTAGACCTTTCTTAGAATCCTTCGCTGAGAAGTTGGAAACCAACCCAACCAATTATTTTGGACAAAAAAAGAAATCGTCAGAAAATCTCCAAAATATTTCCTGTGCTTTTGGAATACGGTAGGCAGACAACTTTACTTTGAAAGTGCAAAAACTCTATAGAGCGAGATCGTTACGTGACAATGCGATATACACCGTATTTAATGTATCATGTTCAATGTATTGTATACAGACCAGCGATATTTCACCAATATATCGATTGGATATCGATCAGCTGTTATGATCGATATTACCCTGGTCATTGGTTACTTTGTCAAACTGGTAACTTTGTCAAACCTTTCCTAGCTGTTCACTCCCGACACACTATAACGTAGTACCGTATGTCACTATAACGTGTCCTCCGGGGACCTCCCTCTATATAGGTGCAGCTACAATACAGCGCTACATACAGTGTACAAGTTACCCCAAAGGTCCCCAATTAGCACCTGGGTGGAGAGAGGCAATCGTGATAATATGTCTTACCCAAGGATACTACGCGGCAGCCCGACCAGGACTTGAACCAGAAACCTCTGGATTACGAGTGACTAATGCAGTGAGCTGATCATTCAATGATGGCGGGTTCGAGCCCTGGCTAGGTCATCGCGCTTGTGTCAATGGGCAAGGCACTCCACCCCAATTGCCTCTCCCCTCCCAGGTGTATACCTGGGGATCTGTGAGGTAAAAGTAGTGCGAGTGCCGTATTGTGGCAGCCTGCTATAATATCCACAGGCTGACAGGGGGCACGTCGGTGCGGAGTGTTCCATGTTCCATGATCAAAAGTGCACACTTGTGTGCGGGTTTGACTGGTTACTGGTCACCAGTGCGTAAATTATTAACCATGTATGGCTTAAGTTATGATTCCCCAGTTAACATGATTACAAGGCTTACCGCTCTGATCCCTGCTGACCACAAATGACCTTGGAACTGCATAAAACACAGGGATAATCTTTTTTCATGGTGGGGTGGAGCTACATACCAAGTATGACATTTGAATACATTGGCGTTCTCCAGACAATTCGATAACACACACACATGTTTGCATGACACTCAGTCTCGACCTCATTGAAATTTCCTTTATCCTAACCTAATAGACCAAAACCATGACAATACCCTAACCATTGTTTGAACTTCCGAGGACCTACTGTTTCCATTGAATTTCTTTCCGAGGACGTGAAATTCCTTCGTCGGTGTCCCCAGACTCAATACCCTGCAAACGCACACTTACACACATACGCATGCCATCGCGTGATTACATAGATTAATTTTGCTTAAGGCAAGGAATCAAACATGGAACTTCCTGCCTTCCTACATGGTGCTCAGCAAAAATGAAAGGCGTAGGGCGTTTATAGTTAAATAATGCGCCTTTTGGGGGCGTAGGCAATTGTATCAGTTGAAACGTATTGCAAGGTTCTTTCCAATGTACAAAACATGTAAAAAAATACTGTACAGCGAAATGTACTTCTTGCAGAGATGAGACGAAACAAATGTAAAACACATAAAATCCCCCCAAAACCTTCCGACGGCGGTCTGCACAAATATTATCAAATATTATCCAATCAAAACTACTAGAAAATCAAACGGGTAAACGCAACAATTTGACTGTCGATAAAATATACGTTTGAACAAACATTTTCTTGTTACTCCTCTTCTCCTGCAGAACATGTCACATATCGTCATACGTTTATGTGAAATTGAAGTTTCAGCACTTTCGTTCATTTTTTGTTTTTGTTTCTCTGTTTAATTCCCAAAAGGGGTCAAATACATCAGAGTATACACCTGTTTGTGAATCGACGATAACCTGTATAAATATCATCTGATCATATATAAGCTTCAAATTTATACGAAGGTCGGAATCAGGGACAAATTCTTAAAATCTCAACCAGTTTGACACACACACACACACACAAAGGGTTCTGCACTATTTTTATATTTTTTCATTATCAGGATTTCCCGGATGGTGAGTGCCCTCCACCTCCATATTTGCCCCCGCCCCCTGCAGAGGCCCATGGATTAAGGTCATACTCAGCATAAAAGTTCATCATCAACAGTATATATAGTGTTATAATCACTTCCCACAAACAACAGCGCCCTCGCTCTAAATATACATCGGTTACATCTGTCAAAACCTAACTTTTGTTGCACTCTCGTTTATATACATTATATCAGTTGCTGTCACAACATAACTTAATTTTCAGTTGATGTTTTCCTACGAGTTATATAGAATAACTTTCCAGTCGTTCTGTCAAATATAGCTAGAACGCCATATTTTTCGCCATTTTGGGGTCAAATCCAACTCTCCTGTATATAAGCAGTCTGGGTAAAGAGTTGTCACATTAAATTTACAATTGAAGGCTTTACAACATGATCGTTGGGAATATTTTCGCAACCCTTCGAGTTACAATTAGAATTCGCAGGGCTGTTGATGTAGGTCGCCATTTTAAGGGGCAATAGGCCCGTCGTCAGTAAAACGCGACAATTTTTCCTCCCGTTTTCTTCCCCCGGACTAATGAGAATTTTTATCAACCATTTTTATGATCTTGGAGGGATGGTTGAAGAAATCAGTCAAATTGAAAGGTTGCACTTATAAAATGGAGGATTTTTTGTTTTTGTTTTGTGGGTGTTTGACAAACCGAATGATTACCACGTGTATGAGATGAAACACACAAGTGTTGTTAAATGCTGTGATGGAAAAAAGGGGGGAAACATGAAGACGTTACATAACGATAAAATCCCACGCAACCATCACTTCGTCATGTATACCAAAACCAAAACCAAAAAAAACCTATACGAAAACAGAGACTTTTAATTCCAATTTACGGTCATGTTGACAGACATTAAAAGAGGAATCACCTTGTGTAATGTGTTTGATATACGATAGGATATAGGCCTAGGCCTATATATAGTGTTCGTGTTATATGGTTCAATGGAGTCCATGATCTCCTAGACCTATATGCCCCAAACTATCTAGAGGGCGCCAAAACGTTACGATACATCACAGCCTTCTATAAATATACTGGTTTATGATCCCTTTTATTGCTCCCCATGTAGCCAGTTTCCTGAAGGAGCCCCTAACAGGGCTCGAACAGGATATATCCCCCTAACCTGTGACTTTATCACTATGGTCCAGCTTTTTGGCGATGTTGGTCGATTCTCGAAATTTGGAGACTGTATAGTGATGATACCATATACCATAAGCAATAATACTATGTCATTGCGCTTTGTATACAATGCAATGGGGAGTATTAAAGTTAGGTGCTACCGGGATTACATGAAAGCAAGAATTCTAATGAAACACAGTCCACCATCAGTAGCGTGGTGGCACAGAACGTTAGACGCACTAAAGTAGCCTATAGGCAAGAAGAAACAAAATCTCCTAACAGCCTGTGCCACCTTCACCATCCTATATGCCTATATCTGCTGTACTTATTCTGTATAGACAAAACACAACGATGGTGAAATTGTGACATTACTTATGGGCCCCCAGTGCCCCGAACGCCCTAAGCCAGTCGCGTTCGATCAAGTCCGAGCCAAGCTTTAAGTTACTGAAAGGGACTGGCAATTTGGGGGACGAAATTTGCAACATTTCTTATATTTTCACGTATTCCAGCCCCTCCAAGTTCTTGGTGGTCATGTGGGCACTTAGGGCCCCGCCCGGGCCCATACGCCTTTACTAGAGTCGAGACCACGGTGATTCGAGTACGAGCATCCAATCGTTGAGTCGATTTCGAATCCGAGTCAGAGTTCATGAGTCTGAGTCCCAAGACAAAATGGAGGCCCTTTTAATTTTTGTTATTATTTCTGAATTTAAATTTTCGTTAAATGCTAAACCGATAAGCTGTTAATTATTATTCAAATTAAAATAACATTTTAACAATCACAATTGTCCTTAAATAAGTTCTACGGTTTGAGAACCTTTCAAATTAATTGACCAACTGAATTTAACAACAAATACGCACCGTCATCTATACTAATACTTCTTATTTACACTATTAATTCTAAGGATGCAACGCGTTGTATTTGACATGATCCAATATTATCTGTGATAGCAATTAGGTCACGATATCAGCAATTATTTATTTTTATATTTTCACGATATCGGCAGGCACTGAAGACAAAACTAAAACTGCTCGCCAACACATGCCCGGATAAATTGTTATTTTTTTCGGGTATTATTAACCTACAATTCCATTACCCTATAGGTCGACCTGCCTAAGTGCATTTGTCTCTCTCAAGACCACAACCGATAATATAGGTATGCGCCCACCAAGACATGTGGCCATTCCCCGTTGCACGATAAATGTTAAAATATGAAGTTTAGCTGGTGACCCGGACCTCATTTCAGTATATTCAGTCGCTAATTCAGTCATAATAAAACACCAAGAAGGACGATATTATGTGTCTATTTTATAGGTATCATAAAGGTAATGTGTACCCCCTATTGATCATGTATTAAAAAACATCCTCAAGCGACAGCGAGATGCATATAGCATCTATATATGTGTGTTTATGGCGTTGAATGCAACGACTGTCCTGCATGTAGAGCGTATAATATGCCTTCCGTTTTGATTTAGTAGGCATCAATGATATGATCTTAATAAACCCAGATCAACTAGACGCAGGAATACCACAGGGGTTACATAGCCACGACCGTCGTGTGCACCTGTGCTACATTTATATTCGTTATCATCACCGGCCGGTTATTCTAGGTCGAAAAGTGACACAGATTCCGACAAACTTGACGAAAAGAAAAGAGCTTGTTTCGTTTTTTTTTGTGACCTTACGTTAAATGTGGGACAATATAAAAAAATAAATAATGATGGCTATTTCTTTAAAGGAGATATATATATATACTCTATATATACTCTAATATATATACTCTATATACATATAGAGTATATAGAGTATATATATATATACATACTCTATATACTCTATATACTTCTCTCAAATGGCCCAATGTCATAAAAGGGTAGCTCTCATGGGTCTTACCCTTGTTATTGTTTTAAAGGCTAAACATGCTTAGCCTTTAAAACAATAATAAGGGTTACACCCATGAGAGCTATACCCTTTTATGACATTGGGCCATTTGCGAGAAGCATTTAATAGTCGTTATACCACAAAGAAAGTCAAAATAATCTATAATGAAAATCGGAATTAATGACAAATCTTATCACAATAGTGAAATGTTTATACTCAGTTTGGTGGTAGGAAATATTACAACG
Organism: Paracaudina chilensis; assembly: GCA_027580055.1. Classification (NCBI taxonomy): domain Eukaryota; kingdom Metazoa; phylum Echinodermata; class Holothuroidea; order Molpadida; family Caudinidae; genus Paracaudina; species Paracaudina chilensis. The sequence continues at coordinate 319 of JAODFY010080884.1, read as the reverse complement.
TTTTAATTTTTATGTTGACAACGATGTAATTTAATATAAATATACGTTGACAATAATCTGCTCCATTATCTAATTCACGAAACGACTGAACCATCAAGACTATATCATCTTCGAACTAATAATCATAATAAGTTTCATTGCTTCCCAGGCAATTATACTTTAGTAAGCTACAAAAAAGAAGACCTTATTTTTATGGGACGTAATTATTTATTTGTCTCTCTTTTTATTTTACATTTATTTTACTTTTTATTATAGTTTTTTTTTCTTTAAGAAAAAAAAAACACGATCCGAAAATGGGGGGGGGAGTTAAATAGCAAAT
>JAODFY010080883.1:0-18644 GCA_027580055.1 Paracaudina chilensis | reverse complement strand
TTGTGCCCCCTCAAAATTTAAGAATGGCCACGCCCCTGCCCCCAGGACACAAATTACTAATACCATTTTGGATCGTTCACCCCCATCACAAAACATTTCAGTCAGGGGATTCGCAGACTTCCCCCCCACCCCCACGTCTGAAATCCTGCGCACGCCACTGACATGAATGTTGTATAATGTTTACATTCGCATAGATATATAGCAAACACATGTGTAAGATCTTCAGCCTATACGAACACATATAGCTAGCTGCGCATAAAGGTATACAATTCTGCCCCAAAAGTGAATTTCACATACCATGGTATTTGTGACTGGTCGAAGCCCCATAAATAACAGCAAATAATCTGGCCAGCCTAGCAGATTTCTAGCCTACTCGGCCGAGCGACAGTATCTTGCCTGTATTATACGCCTCCCAGTAAAATGTAAGATAAAAAAATAAAAATAGCAGACGATCAATAGATTTTTTTGTGAAATCCTGAATCCTGAATTTATCATCATAAAACAAATCACAATCGGGCGATACTGGATATGATTTTTGTTTACTTCTTAGATCGGATCAACTTTCTTCCGAAGCTGCCACTGGGAAAAGAAACACTAATCAAACACTCATTTGCAGGGACTTGCTTAAAGTACATCATCACCTTCGAAACGGTATGTTCATGATCGGTTCATAATCGGGATTTCAATTTCGGTGTATCGACCGATAATTTAAAATATTTATCGACCAATACTGCACTGCGAATTGTTTAAAGCATACATCAAAATCGAAATTTTTATAATCCGGGGCCTCTTACAGGTTCAAACCATCTGTATATCGGCCGATAACTAATATGATTTATCGCACATATCGGCTACATTTGTAATAATTTTTGGACCTTGTTCATCATCACATTCAAACCAGTATGTACATCGTTGATCCTATCTTATAATCGCATTTTCATTAATAATTTACATTATTGATCGTATCACATCGGTATCGGAAATGTTTCACCAATATCACCAGACCACACTGAAGGCTTGAAATATTGTACACAATCATGAATTTATGAATTTATCTTTTCTTAAAGGTGGGGTTGCAAGTAGCGAATTCGCGTGAGTTTCCGGTGACACCGAGAACTCACACATTTCTAATTTAATAAAAATGTTAGTAAACTTTCTCAGTGAGGTGCTTATAATTGCATTTGAAGTTAATACAACAGGGATGTGTTCATTCATAATTTCCAAAGTGTTCAACTGAGCCAATTGAAAATCTGCTTTTTTGATAGGTTTTGCTACTTGGAAAGTGCCATCTTGGGGAGGGACAAGTGCCACGTGAACACATCCATGCTAACACGATACTTACTAAGTGATATCTGCCCTGGAAGGTAGCACCACATTGACTTGGTTCCACACACATTCCATTCTGTAAGACTAGACCCTCCGAACAACCACAGCCCTCTACGAATCCTTTGATGGGACATCTCTTGGAGGCAAATGTGTTTCCGCATGTATCGGTACACGGGGATGAGCATGCATTGTAGATGAGACCGGGCGCACAAGTAATAGCTTTTGAAGAAGAAATTTAATTGAGAATTTTAATTTAGGATAACTTACATTATCAGTCAGACACGTTCTGAAACATCAGCCTAAAAAGATTGGCGGTATATGTAAAACGTTTGGAAATTTAGGTCAGTCTTGAATTTGCAGCCACTATTACGGTTTTTATTCATATACTTACCACACTTTGGTACATCATTTCTCCAGTTCTCAGCTGGGGCACCGATGAGGGCACAGCGAGCAGCAAAGTCATCCAGAATGTCACAGAAATGGGTGGTATCGGGGAAGTCAGCACACACGTCAGTCAGACAGTTCTCATAGAACCACTGTGGGTTCATCACCCTCATACAACTAGAGAATGGTCCTGACATAAGAGAACATTTAGGTAATTCGAATTAATGAGCAGATCCCTTATTTAACATAAATCAACTTTCAGTTCAAAGGATGAGTTCATGTCGCAACCCCATATCGATTAGTTTCTATCATAACCACTGACGCACGTCGCTTTTCTACATGCTTGATAACACAGTAATGAAAGCACATTTTGCTGCAAAGTTTGTGCAAAATATTCAAGTAGACACTTGTGACTATAAAGTAGCATCAGTATGCGTTTTTAAATGAACTGAAATTTAAAACAATGTCGTTGTAAGACGTAAACAAAGCTCACACACTAACAATAACTCATGGACCTTAAAATTTAAGATTAAAATTAAAAAAGTAATAACTTCACAGGTGACGAAAACCATACGGGGTAATGGTGTGTTTTAGGAAGGTTTTAAATAGTCCATATTTTGTCTTTGTAAATATTGATCTTAACATTATAACAGAAATCAGTTTAAGGCAACATTTTAGTACAAAATAACATATTCAGGAAAGAGCTGCACGGACCGTATTTCACTTAAAATATATTCTGCTAATAATAATGGTATCCTTATAATAAATGGGTATCATATCTGTATATGACCCTTGTATTGTAAGTGTGGCACTTTTACCATCCGTAGAATGTTATTTATTTGTTATGGTTTATTGTAGTGTCACCCAGTATATAGTTATTCATATTATATAAAACCCAGAAATTCATGCATAGTTTATTATCTACCTCTTGTGTCCATGAGAACTCTACATAGCATCTCCGACTGTTCTCTTTTATCATCATCGTTACATTGGTTGACGCATTTAGCACACCAAGTACACTCCTCCGTATTCACTGCCCAGCTGAGACCAAACGCCATAACAAGATCGGCCTAAAAAATTATATTAAAAAACAGCAATCAATATATTATATTACCTTAAAATGTCTCTAATTAGGAAAAACCTTGGTTTATATTTACAAAAAACATTTAGACAACACTGTTTTTTTTTTAAATTTACATACAGTACATACAGGTAGATATGTAAGCATATAAAATAAATTCATTCAAACTGGCGTTTTAATTGTGTCTGTCTGGGGGTGATTAACTAAATTTTGATAACTAAATAAATATTAAATAGGTGAATACTAAATTATGCTCACCAATTCACCGTCAGGTTTCTTGTAATCGTCTTTGGGATCCTCATTAAAGTTTCCGCACAAACCAGCAACTTTGTCTTTATAGGACTGAGGTACTTCTACAGAAATTCTTTTACGTCTGTTCCACCTAACCGTGATACCAATGTGAGTCGAAACAACCTGTTTTTGACAAAAACAGTGTTCTTCAGTTCTTTTTATTATTGAGGATGAGTGAGGATTAGCGGCAAAGGTTGTGTTTGGGGAAAATAAGATATCAATTAAAAACTAGCTAGGGGGAGATATAGGCAATCTCATGGGACATATGGTTTAGTAGTAAGTGGTAAGTATAGCCAGACAGTGTAGAATATTTGCATTCAATTTGAACTATTTTCCATTTGCACATGTTTTTTCAAAGCCATGCATTCCTCGACAAATATATTCCTATATACCCTGGTTCAGGACGCACCAGATGTCAAACTTAACTTACCACACCAAAGCCGCTCTCGTATATCTCCAGTTTATTAGTTCTGAGGGGCAACGTTAACCTCTCATTATCCACAAGAACCTCTCCGTTTACAAGTTGGATACTCTGTAATGGTTAAATAGATAGTCATTAAATTTTAACAACTTCATCAGTGTCATATTAAGGTGGGGGTATTGGGCTAACATGTTAGTTGAGAAGAAAAAACCCAATGGATCTATCTCACAAAATGCCTGATATTTCCGGTGTTATTGAGTACAGTGAGGCAGGATTAACCTCAGTCTTCAGTTCATCTGAAACAGAAAGTGGTCTCTTAATATGATAAAACCACAAATTTGCTTAAAAGTGAGCACCAATCAATTAGCACCAAACTGCCTATTCTGAGTTTAAAGCATGCAGGTTACTGTTTTTTGCTCTTCAAAATGTATTAACCTATGAAACCTATGATCACTCTGCTTCAAAAGGTCACCAATGTTGCACCAGATTACATGTGAGGATTATTCATGTGAAAATTATTCAAACGGAGGTGGGCACCCAAAACTAACGTTAGTATCCCACAATACTATTACCATGACATAATTAGCCTAGCATGCTACTTAACAAGCCTAACACTAAACAATCCAAAAGAATGATTTGGGTTTCCAGCAATTCGTTTAGTATAATGTGATTTATATATGTTTCAAAACATTTTGTGTGAGTTGCCAGTGGCTTCAAATAAAATTGGTTTATAGATGGTAAGTCAATCAAATATGAAGTACTTAAGATTAGATTTATACATACATACTGTCAATGAAATATGAAGTACTTTACATTAGATTTATGTAGACATACATACTGTCGATGAAATATGAAGTACTTTACATTAGATTTATGTATACATACATACTGTATAACATCACATCGTATATTATCTCGTTTATTATTCCTGATCTTGAAGTAGTTATACCACGGAGAAATTCAGATGGGATTGGCCAGTCTGGCAAAACTCACAACTTATTTAATTTTCCAAAACTCTCAACTTTATGGATTACACTTGACTGGGGAGCAAAAATTACTGGTACAACTTATGATGTGTTGCCTGGTTTTAAATTTGTAGTCAGCTAAAAATTAGGTTTCATTAGGGTAATAATTGGTGATATAATACCTTTAATTAAACAGTGTGGTATAATATAATTAATACATCAATACATTAATACATTGACCGGTAGTTTAATATTTACCTAAAACATAATCAAGACAATCGTATATAATCGATAGCAACATATCAACTTAAGTCGGATGTTACCTTAGAAGGTAGTTGAATATAAACATCACGCCTCTCTGGGGCGATGGTTTCAGCGTCCTTTGCTACGTTGACTATGACTATTCTATATGCAGGGACATCGTCATCTGTACTCTCGGTTAGTATAAATTCGCATTCACCAGCAAAGTCATATGAGTTGCCATCAAAGGTGATATAATGTGGGCCAGACGCTACTTCACACGTTGCGAATGCTACGGGAGAAGAGTAAATAACACAAATGCGTCACTGTAGTATTCTTTTTAAAAAATTGTATTACACATGCTGTATGATATCTCAACAATTGCAACGATTTGGGCTTCAACACGATATTAACTTGAATGACAGAAAGTGATAATAATCCCCTTTTTCATTTCAATATCATTTTGGTTCAATTAGTGTCGTACATTTTACGTGGATTTTTTTGATTTCCTTCGAAATTGTATGTACAATAACTATCTTTCAAGTATTTCAAGGGATAATTATATAACAAGCCTTTCAATCCTTTGTGATTGCAATCAGCTTTTGAAACTAATTTATCACTAAGTTAAGCCCCATTCAACCAAAAATGTCAATATCCCTGGGTGCAAGGGCTTTGTCGTTTCTGTCTGTGAGGTCATAGGCCTCCACATTAACCGAAGCCCTTGAGTCGTGGCCACTCATGTTTGAAGCTGTAGAGGAATGTAACACCCGGTTCACGTGGAACAATTCAGTTGATGCCGAGTAGCTTATGAACACGCCGAAACCATTGTACATTGACATTATTTATTATTGCTCACATTCTGTGCAATCTTTGCCTCCTCTGCCTGGAATACAACTGCAACTGTATCCATCTTCGTTATTAGCCAAGAAACACTCTCCGTTGTGCTGGCATGGATTCTCCTCACATGGGTTCAGACCTGAAAAGAACATTAAGAACATAATTATATTCTGTTTAGTCATTGTTTGCATATATCTCCACGTGGATGCAGTGGAATATAGGCAAACATAATTTGTAGAGGGAATCAGCACATGTAGCAAAATGAACACAAAGTTTTCCATGCAAACTATGAACATGCATATTGATATGTGCTTACACATTAGTCTTTGTGAACACACTGCATAGCCAATAATTTTACTTTACACTACGGCAAGTAATGTGGTTATATAATGCCAAGCAGATACGATCTACCTACAGTATATATCAGCGCTGAGCGCGAGTTCAAGTTAATATACCTAGTCTTTTAAAGGATATAATTATTGGTAGTATTATATTTAAATATAATTATCAATGCTAGTAAAATAGGAACAATCGGCAGTTCGGATGATCAACATGAATATACATATCGTAGCACAACCAAGACGTCCGGATGGTTACATGGTTACTCCAGTAGCTTTATGATGCGTAATAGAAAGTATTCAAAGTAAATTCCTATCGACCTAATGAACATCCAATCACAAAATATAAAACGAACCTCTGCAACCAAGAACTTCAAAACTGATCGCAATTGCATTGCTCCATTCCACTGGCAGCAGTCGTAGCTGAACCGCTTGGATTTCACTGTCAAAATAAACTTGTTTCGGATCATTGAAATTGTCATTACCAAGGAACGCCTGTGAAAATAGAAAAGCAATCGGTGAATAGTTGAATAAGCCAAATTACAATAGAAGTCAAGTTCTGTCAAGTATTGTAGTCAAGTTGCTAAGATTTTTGCTTTCAAGCAATGACCGTATCATTGCGACAACTTATATTCTAACCTGTCTAATGCCGTCCTCACTTAGAATATCTTCAAATGTTATACCATCAGCGGAGTACTGAACAGTGAAACGAGAAACGAAGCTTCCCGCTTCGGAATCTCCTGCCAGGACTACACCAGTTATGGTCTCCTCGGATGGAAAGTCGACCTGTATCCATTGATGCTCATCATTGACCGCAGGCATCCATGCCCGAGCATCCTCTACGAGATTTAAACGAGCCATTTCTGGGCCACGATCTTCCATGGCACTGGTAGACGAGAAGGCCCCGCTATGGATAGTTCCGTCGGTTATGCCAAGTTGGGAAAAACATGCAACTATATTGGTGAAATGAAGACGGAATGAAACAATTAATATGAGTTTTATTTTATTATGATTTTTTAATAATATGAATTATTTTTTGAAATATTATGGTTATAATCGTTGTTTCGCGTGGAAGTTGCAGAACAGAAGAACCGCTTTTCAATTATATTAATAACAAAAATAATCCCTTCGACAAATCATGCATCTAAGTGTGCATATTGGAGGTGCCGCTGTTGCATGCATTATATACATTTCTGAATGAAATTAAGTTTGTTGAATGAAAGTGGTACATTTCGTCGAATTTTATGATATATGATTATCATTTGTATGAATAATAATGCATTTCACAATCAAAACAACTGTAATAGTGCATTTTAAATAGAAACTCACTCGCTGGAAGCTGTACATTGCCAGTAGCTGTAAAAAAATAAACATTGCATCAGACATATGTTTCAAGTAAACATGATATAAATACGAATAACATGATTACATATGCACTGTAAAAAATGTATGTAAAATGTTGTATCAGAGAAAAAATTAAGAAATACAAAAATAGTGCTGTCAATTTTTTAAACTAATTGACAGCACTAATTTTATTATCTCTATCATGATACTGTATTTAGCTTGTGGTTTCACTTGTGGTACAAATGGAAATTAAATAATAATAATTATACAAATCAGTATTTGTGCCATACATTGGCTTATTATTTCTTGCTAGTAAGAAATAGGAATTATTATTGATATTTTTGTTCGTTTTTACTAAGCTTTATTCCTCAACCTGTGGTCAGTGGTATCAAGCTATGTCGGATTAAATATGAAGGTTTCGTGTAGGGTATAGCTTGATGGTAATCTGGTATAACCATTGTTAGTGTATTACTCACGCATTATGTCTCCATATATTGAGTAAGATCTTCGGCCGGCGCTATCTACTACTTTCACAGTATCTCCTGGTACAAGGGTTTCATAGTTGCCTTCGATGCGGCCGTGGAACTGGATGAAATCGCTTGAGTCCTCATTATTAATACTGTACGCCACGGCACTCTTATCAAAGAACGTAAAACCGATCATGTCACCTTCTTGCACAGGAATTCTGTCCATGCCGTTGACATTATAGTCTACGGGATCATTGAGGGATTCTGGTTCGATGAAATTGCAACCGATTAGTTTAAAAGCATCTTCACCCACCAGCCTCCACGCGCAAGCCTTGAAAGGGTGGAGATTTGATGCTCGGTAGGACCATGAGCTGATAACTCCAGACGATGAGATCTCCTGACCAACATTAATCACGGTCACATAATCTGGGTCCAGAAAAGGTCTATCGATGTCTACAAAATGTCCCAACATTCCGTCATCCACTAGCACTGTAAATAATAAATTTTCATCAATAATCTCTTAAATAAGGACATATATTTTCCTTGAATAATATCTTCAGACATAAACATTTCGTTTATCTAACACATTTCACGTACGATGGTCATTAGTACATTTCGTCTGGAATTAGCACCATGGTGGAGAGGAGCAGTAGGGATAAAGCTTCGCGGCAATCCGAACCACGCGATACATTTGAATTACTAGACCACTCGACCACAACGCTTGTTAAACATTACAAGATGTTTCTCACTTCCTCTTATTGTGTTGCCTTTACGATCATAATTTGTTTGCTAACTACATATTCTTTTCAGATGAACACAAGATGTACTCTGTTTTAAACTTACCCTGTCTGGTAGACAAATGATGCGCTAGGGATGATACTGTTGAATAAATCGAACACCAGTGATATATTTTAAACATGTTAACAAAACAATGCAGGTGCATACCAGTGATGAATTAAACTGTATTCTAGGACGATGGAAAAATTTCGCGGTATTTTACCTGTACAGGGAAAGATTTAGTTAGGTGTTTTCATCAAGGAATATAAAACATATTAAACATATATAAAAACACGCCAGTTGGGCATGTACAGTGAATACATTTATATGTTAATTGTCATATGCAAAGCATTGCATATTTTCTATGTCTTTTTAGATAATAAAATCTTACCTGATCGGATTGATCGCTTTTTTCGGCCGGCTATAAGAAAGAGGAAAATAATATTATTATTTACTTAATAAATATACCAACACACGAAGCTATATAAAAATGAAATGCTAGCTTGTATTTGCAATTGAACACATCTACAAAATACAATAGTATTCCAACAGCATGCAAATTTTACCCAACTCTCTCTGCCTTGCTTTGATCATGGGCGTCAACAGGCGGGGACGCATTTCATTTCCCCCCCCCCCCACACTTTTTTCCAGAACCAAAAAAATATTAGGCATATTTTTGCTGCTTTGGAGTTTTCAATGGCTCATTCAATAACAGCCATTTTCATTAATAATTATCTGAAATTGCAGGCATTTGAACCGTTGCCGTATGTGCAGTATTTAGTACTCAGGACATTGTCGAGGCAGGCGTGTCATTTACAGTACAGTACTATAGCATACACCTTGACCTCAGTTTAACTACAGTACACCAATACTCTCAGCACCCCGCACAAAATACCTTCTTCATGGAAGTTCCCCCCCCCCCCACACACACACACACTTTTCAGAAGCTGTTGACGCCCTTGGTCTTCATCATGAAATATTAACGACGCTCTAGATAGGAATTTAAGACTTTCTTCCGTCGCATCCTTGTGTTTTATTTTAAATTGTACAGGACCACTCACGGATGCATTCTCCCTGATCATTTCGGAAGAAGCCGTTCAGACAGTGACAACCAAAACTACTAGAGGCATCCAGTCCGCAATAGGAATTGACGTCTACGCTACACTCGATCGGTTGACATTCGATCACACCGCTCTCCATACAAATACATCTCTGACTGCAACCAGTAGTCACAACGTCTTCTTCAACCTATGAATACAGAAAAGACAATGAGTAAAATGATTATAAACATACCAAGGTGTGTCGGTATTATCAAAACAAATAATGGGCTTAAAGAACATATATACGTAGTAAATGGCATCAAATGTCGTTTAGCGAATATGACCTGGTTGGGCCCAAGACACAATTATGTCCTCGCTGATGTCCTCATCGATCATGCATAATTGAAATTAAATATTCATAATGGTACCATTTGCACTAACATACATGTGTGTAATCTACTATATTTCTACCACTGAGCCACAGAGCCAGGTAGTAGATCATCGATCATCGTTCTCTATTTTCTGATACTACCTAATCCAAAGATCAAATTTATATATGGCGAATAAAAAAAAATTATATTACCTTTAAATATCTCTCTCCAAATCTACAGCCACAATCGGATGGGTGTACACATCTGTCATCCTCGAGAACAAATCCATTGGGGCATTCACACCCTTCTCTACATGACTGGCTACACTTATTAGATCCTCCGGGACTAGAACATGTTGGAGGGCATGCCAGGGCACACTCTTGATAAGACATAACACCAGAGCAACTAGGATATCCTGTGTGGATGAAGCCAGAAATGTAAAAATAAAACTTTCAAGACAACGAGGAAAGTCAAAAGAGTTTGAGGCAGACATATTTATGTCTATAATACATTATTTCAAATCCATTTAGGCATTCACACCCTTCTCTACATGACTGGATAAACGTAATAGATCCTCCGGGACTAGAACATGTTGGAGGGCAGGCCAGGGCACACTCTTGATAAGGCATAACACCAGATCAACTAGGATATCATGGGTGCATGGAGCCCAAAATGTAAAAAAAAAAAATCAAGACGACGAAGAAAGTAAAAAGAGTTTGAGGCAGAAATATTTATGTTTATAATAGATTATTTCAGCAATTATTCTAATGATAAACATGATATTATTATATACCCAAATGTTATGTTTGCCACCCACAATACAAACATTTCCTTCATTTCTGCCAGGCCCTAATTATCACCATTGATTAGTTGATCGTCAGTGGTTATTCTTTGCTCTTTAAGGATTCTCTTCATGATACTGACTATTTTTGCACGGTCCTACATTACTCACCACAGCTGGTAATGTCCCTCCAGTTGAAATTGACGATTTGATGGACGAGACATGCAGATGCGTATTCGGATAGGATAGAGCAGAATGAATGCTGGTCTCCGTTTCTGCACATATTGTTGACACAATCGTTGAAGTAGCGATTAGGATCGACTTTATTGTGACATCTTGTAAATGGACCTGACATGTGCAAATAAACCAAATAATTAAGAATAAAGTGTGTGAATATTTAAAGTTTATCACAATGCCGTTTTATGCACATAAAATATATTATATAAATGAAATAAATTAAAAAAATAATAAAAAATAAATACAAAGTATATATGCAATAAATTCAATAGATTGTACTGATCGACATATCACACACTCGTTTACCTGATCGAGAAATAATGACAGAGCAACGCTCCCTTGCTGCTTGTTCCTTGGATGTGTCGACCTTTGTACAAGGGTTCTGAGTGTTTCTGCAATCTAAGCACTCTCCACATTCATTGGGATTGGCACGCCAGCTGTCGGCAAACTCTGCAGGGTCAGTTACCTGTAGGGTTTACATTGGCAAGAAATGAATACGTATATACATATTTACCGAGAATCATATATGATAAATTTGTTTGCTAATCCAAAATCACGGGATTTATCATTACATTATTTTGGTTAATATGAGCAAAAATCGCCATAAGATAAAATCAGATGATGTATGTAGATTTTTAGTGTAGATTAAGTGTTGGTTACACTCAGCTGATTTCCCTCCACAACAACTGATAACTGATCGAGTCAATTATCAGTAGGTATGTAACCTTACTACGTTACACTGAGTTGCCACCCATATGGATGATAGTTAGGTTGGATTTTGTTAAATTTAGAAAGGTTTTAAAAATCTGCCCAGGATGAAATACATGCTTCTTGGTAAACTCTCTGAATAATATCATGACCTATCTCCATGATGACGCATTAAAACCACCGCCATTTTGTTATTTTCGGTCAATTATGTACTAACCTGAAGACCTGTCTGAGTTCGAAGGTCGTTACTCTTGACACGATCCATGTTACCACAAAGACCACAAGTCTTGCCGAAGAAAACGTCGTCTTCCATTAACACTTTGATGTGTTGTTTGCCGTCCCATTCAACTCTTAGTCCATTAGCAGAAGATCTCAAAATCTATTTGAAAGAACAAAAAGTAACAGGAATTAGGATAAATAAATTGAAATTTATTGAAGGAATCTGAGTATTAAATCATTTACTGTTCGCTTATAAACAACCTATAAGATTGTCTAATTAATATATGTTTCTTGTTTTAAATGTCACAACTCGAAGATGTTTGTCACTATCCTTTGAGAATTGTGTCATAAGTTATATCGTGTATGTAAAAATGCATACAATAAGATTTACGACAATTGTGAGACTTACATAATAGTCTCCATGCGTGTCAATATTGAATTCCCCTTCCGCAGACTTGAATGGCAGTGACACGGGTAAATTGTTGTGAATAAACTGAGCGCTTGTTGGATTCGTGTTAGCAATCATCCTGATTACCTGTAAAAAATAATAAATGAAGAAAATGTTAAGATTTTATTGTAGTGATTTCAGTCTTTACAAAGTTTCAAAAGTCATAATTTTTAAATAATATTAAGCACTCGCGTGTCTGATTTTATGTTAAAAAGCAAATATATTGAGTGAGCATTTTCGTGGTAGATGTTTAAAGTGACGTTTTTTTTTTATAAAGTAGTGAGCTTAAACGTATTGCCATTTATCTTTAGATATCTAAAGATTCAGGAGAGTGGCGGATTTATAGGATGGGTTATTTATCTAATCAATATTGCGATCACACTTACACTTAATAGAGTATAACACTAAAAATGTTAGGTATTTGGCAAAATATAAATTATATAATAATTGTGAGATGTATGAAATGTTAGATAAATATAATTATTAACATCACAAAATATCGGCTATACTAGCACAATATATTCTGTGGGCAGGCTTCTCGTAGTTTAAGACTGTTGATGGATAACTAAGGTGTAAGGAGTAATATAATATAATATAATAATACAATTTCTTACATGGCTTCCAAGGACCACTGTGACATCTCTCATGAATGGCTCACCCGGGGTGATGATGTGTTTTACGAGAACCTGGAACTCATCCGAGGTACATATCTTAGACATGACATAGGTACATGGTCCCTGGAACTCATAGCTCTTTCCATCAAATGTCTGGTAATTGGTGTCACCGTGGGCAGTACAGCTATGGGTTACTAATAAACAGAATACAAGAGATAAAACACTTACAGAATGTTGAAAGCTATGAAATATTCCTTTTACATCTTATGACGATGAAATTTGTTTAGGTACATGTCATGAATACCGCATTATGTGTTATAATGCGTTATGTTTGATCGTTGTATATACTTATGAAGTAGATCATAACGAGAAAAAAACAAATATAGGGATTAAGCTTACAATGTAGACTTACATTTTTCACAGTGGTTTCCCATGTAAGGTCCAGTGCACTGACATACATAGCCAGCACCAGTAGATTTACATATTCCCCCATTTTTACAAGGCCTGCTGGCACAGATGCCCAGAGCATCACTCTTAACCACATGATAGCTGGAGCAGCTATACCTGTTTATAAAAAGGCGAGATAAAATTAACACAACATAGTACAAACGTATTAATAACAGTCCCATATTTTTAATTCCTGCCTTATGGAGACGCAGCACTAGTGTAAAGTCTATGTAAAACAACTGTTAACATTGACGGCATATATATAAAAAAACGAAATTACCTGGTTTAAATTAATCTTGTCTAAACTTATTGGTAATGCTACGAAAAGAAAACGCTCATAACAAATGCCTCCCCCAGCAGCCGGGAGTTCCCCCGGACTATATTTGTTCACTGCTATTGGGCTGCAGTAAACACTATAAAATAATTGCTTGTAAACACTATAAAATAATTGTTTGTAAACACTATAAAATAATTATTATTTGCCTTGTGTTATTTAAATTCGGTTGGTGTTAAAATCTCCCTGGAGGTAGATCTGCATAATTCTTAAAAATTGTGCGAGCTTCCCGCGCATTGCTGTTTACGTCAGGAAATTTGTTCATGTGTTGTCGCGTGCGCGAAACAGGGCGTTCATAACCCAAACATGTTGCCATAACTTTTTTCCGTTTCGTTGGCAGTAGTGTTTCATTTTGTTATCTGGTTACGTGGTGTCATACGTGCCGAATCTGCGGTCTATCTCGGAAATAGAACACATCAAATTACCGGCCAGGATTAGAATATCAAAACACCAATCGTCCACCTTAACACGTTCATCGGTATAATTTTTTCAAACTTGGTAAAAAGGTGAATCTTGACCAAAACTCAAAAATTTTCAAACATTGTTTGTTGGCAATTAACAGAAATTGTGATATTTGGGTGAAAATATGATATTTTTGTAATTTAAAAAAAAAAATGGGTCATCAGGGGTCAATTGAGGTCATATTACTAAACATTGTTTGATCCACATGAAACTTGGTACATGTAGTCAACATATTGATGCACATTGATGCAAGCTAAATATACATTTTGAGAACGAAATATAGCATTGAACAATTATTTTGTGTCTTCACATTAGGCTATTCAATTTAAAAGCTACATAACTTTGCCAAGGTTCTACACTTTAATGGACTAAAATTACCGGGAATTTGTGCAGACGGACCAGCCTAGGCATTGGACTCTGTGTATGTCATGGACTACATTACTGCATTATCACCTTTAAACATATTTCGCACCCTTTCCTAAGTTAGCCTAAACCACTACAAGATAATGTAATTGATTTGCCATTAGATATATAAACACTGTTGCCTGTCACCATAGCAACGGTTGCCAAAAAATAAGGGGGTACACCCCGTTAAATTTTCAGACTGTCCGTGTGTGCACACTCTTGTGTTTGTGTGTGTGCGTCAGATTTTTGATGGTTTTTCGGATATATCTCAAACACCAAATGACAGATTACTTTCAAAGTTGGTGGAGAGGTAAAATGTGACAAAATCTTATATATGTGTAAAAACTAGATCAATATGATGATTTTTGGGAGAAAATAACTATTTTTATAAAATTTCACTTTTTTTTTTTGAAAATACAGTTATTTGGACATAAAACAAACATCTTATGGCCGATTAACTTCATTTCCGGTATATCAGTTAGCCAGGACATAAGCTTGCATCACATGTGAACAAATTCATTAAGGTTAATAAAAATGTGGGAAAATTGGGAAAAAATCTTTTTTGTCAATTTTTGGGACAATTTGTTTTAGATTATCTAGAAAACCATATGAACGATTTTGTCTTTTCACATTAGGCTATTCAATTTAAAAGCTACATAACTTTGCCAAGGTTCTATACTTTAATGGTCTTTTATGGACTAAAATGTATCGGAAATTTGTGCAGACGGCACATATTTTGGCGATGAGATCAGCAACTCCGTAGATTGCCCTCTTGTTTTATTATTATTGGTGTGTGTATATTGATGTGTATGTATTGATCAGTTTTTCTGCTTTATTGTTAAGCTGTTATATTACGTCTCGGTGTTACTGCACAATTCTAGAGGTCAGTCCACTTAACTGGTAATATAGTTAGCCACTTACTTGATTTGGAGGTACTTGTCGGTATCTGGGCATGGATCTCCATACAATCCCTTGATAGGTCGGAGATTACAGGAGTTCTTCCCTTGACAGTCTTGGACTGCCTTGGTGAAGGCAAAGTCTGAAAAGCACTGGGTGTTCTGGTTCAAACTGCTTTCGATGTTAGACGGGCATACTGTGGGTGATGTGCGTCCAAAGTTGGCACTGTGGATGTCAAGAAGTTTTCCGTCTGAACAGGACAGCCTACTTTCCTCACCTTCACAAACAAATTTGTCTGAAGGAAACAAATGGAACAACAATGTGAGAAAATATCTGACCGTCGTTATAGTTAAGGTTAAGATCCATAAACAAATAATTATTTGTGACAGAGATGGGAAAGAGATGATGAAGGCTTTTATATGTAGATTTTGCACACTTGGGCGTGGTTGTGACTGGTATCTGGTTACAAGAAGGTAGATAAACATGCATTTACTTATAAAAACTACAGTTTTGTATTTGTTGTCAAATATATATGGAAATGCAACTGCAAATACATTTATATCCCAATGCTATTAGCGTAGAGCTATAAGAACTGTGACTAAGTAGATGGGAAGCCCATGGGGATTACGGAAGTATAATATATAACCATAACAAAAACAATTTGGAACAATAAACTGCAGTGAATTTCAATCACAAGAGCGTTGCTCTGAAGTATCAAATTACGACGAGAAATGGTCCTTCAACAAAATTAAAACTACAAAAGAATGTACACATTGAATGGTTCATATCAGCATGTTGAGAGCTTTGTTCATAATTTAGTAGGTAGCGTGGAAACAATAACGGCTTTTCTTTTAAAAATTAAAGAATGATTGAGCTCACCTTTTGTATAGAAACTGGGGAAACTCCATCTACCTTGTTGTCCATTGGTTGTTTTAAATCCTAGATACTCCAGGTCAAATGGTGGATCGTTGTCTTTGTATATAAATATTTCTTGTCCACTTCCAGATGCAAGCTAAAATTGTAAGAAGTGTTCAACCCTTATGAAATTATCATTCTTCCTCCTTACATCAACAACAAGACATTGCTTATAAATTTACCATACAGCGTGTATATATGATTGACATCATTCGAAATTTGTTGTTAAATGCTACATGCGAACAACTTAGAGACAAGAATATAGAGGAAATAAACATTATTTTCGACCAATCGTTATACTGCTATAACCTTTAAAATACCAATGTAGCACCCTGAATATGCTAAATATATGCTTCTTACCGTAATAATATGATTCTTGAATGTCATGTAAAACTTGTTCAATTGTTTTGGCTTCAGGATGTTGCCAGTCTCGAGAAGAATTAGCGGCTCGCCATTGGCATAGCGGCTCAGTCTGGTCCTAGGAGTTAGTGAACCATCCGTAGGCGTCTCACCAATACCTATATAAATTAACAAATCACTAAGAGCTAAGCAATGTGTTGACAACATTTATTTAATTGAGTAATGGTGGCGCTACGCTTAAGTCGTGAATCCATTTTATTGTATTCCTTAAGCCAATGTATTGTGCGTTTGTACTCATGAGCCTATAGAGAAATAAAACGCCGCAGTAGACTGCGACAAAACACTAACAAAATTAGATTTTTACTGATTAATATCGCATTCAAATCACATGACTAACTTTTATGTGACATTTACTTATTGTACTAGCCACACCTTCAACATTATTTGACCAATTGGGTTGGAAGATGAGGTCGTTTCCGAATTCTTACTTCACGACCCGTGTTCACGAGTTCCGAGCAAAATGGAATGACCCACGTTTTTGTGTTTACACGAGACAAATGTCGGAATAGTTAATAATTATACCATCTTCAAAAATGTGTGTAAGAAATATGCTTCCGCCCACTCCCAACATTTTAGTCTTTTGGTCATAATCATAGAACAACTTACATAGCTCATACATGATACCCTCTCCATTTCTGGTGGGAGAAAGTGATATACAAGCATCGCTGTCTGCACGGACGTGGAACTCAACAGAGTGAGTATTGTCGGGGATAACAAAGTCATACAGATAACCGTCTAACCCATCGGTGTTGAATACCGGAGATTCTGATGAATAGAACGAATGAAAATAGTGAGTGATAAAGATACATTTAATTGTTTGCTGCTGTTGTAGTACCTCAATGTTATACCATGTGATATACCGTATGCATCCATAGTAACAACAGTGGATGTTTATATCCCAAGATACAAAATACACCTTAACTAAATTGTCATCCACTGTAGTTACAGTAGTAAAGATATATCTTTATCATTGGATATACGCATCCACATTAACAACCGTGGATGTTTATATCCCACGATACAAGATATACCCTATACATTGCATTGTAATAATAGCGGATAATCCACAAAAACAACAGTGGAATGTAGTTTTACGTGGTGATTGAATAAGGTGATGCTCGGTAGAACCTACACAATACCTATCTACGAACAAATATTTGAAAAGTTTCGTATGATTTAAATTATTAATAAATTATAAATACTGGCATCCTTGATAAGGAAAACGGGGCAATGATGTATCATAAAAATTAACTGAATCATATTGGCAGATACCGTAACCCACCTGATATATCTTTATTTGGTTTATTTGATGTCTTTCCTGAAATATAAGAGAAAACAAATATTGACATAGTAAGGGAATATTTCTTCGATCTGCCAGTAAAATTAAACGGTTTTTACAGTAACAACATAAATATCTCACCAGGATATATCAATTGAGCAACAGACATAGTTACTTTAAAAAAAGGAGTCAGTTGGCCATGTGTTTAATTTCAACTTAAGAACATTATTCCTAAAATGATTTATTCATAAATATTCAATCAATACAATTATTCGACAGTTACAATATAAATATCTCACCAACGCATTCCAATGGACCAACGGTGTATCGTCCCATCTCTTTGCCGAGGTCACTGCTGATATCACCAAAGTTCACTGCTCTGATTGGTAAATCGTCCTTGTTACTGATCACACCTTCATCCGACCGCCATACCTGATCATTGTTATCACAGTTACACTTATCTTGTCCGTTGGCACATGCTGGAATGTAACATATAAAATGTTATTATTACATTTTATATGATCGTGGTGCGAGGCGTTCAAAAAACATTATTTTCACTAGTCAAATATTTTCACAAATGCCGCCCAAAGTGACAA
>JAODFY010080772.1:0-11938 GCA_027580055.1 Paracaudina chilensis | reverse complement strand
TTTAGGGACTATTTGCCAGAGGGGGCACACTTTGTCGAATGTGCAACACTTATAATAGTGGTGCGCCACCTTAAAGGCTACCTTGCCACTGAACCCGGACCCCCGAAAGCCAGTCTGACACTCTACCTATAAAGCCTACCTTGCCACTATCATTAGAAAACCTACACAACACTGGCAGCTCGGGACCAATATGTATTAATAAAACAGATCAGCCACCTGTGACATATGCTGAGAGTAAATCAGTACTAAAACTGAATCAAATGCAATATGCCAGAAAAACTGCTAGTCTGGTCAGCTCATTTGTTTTTTATTCTATGTGGCTTTGTTCAGAATGAAACATTTGTGGACTGATTTTTGTGTCAGAATATAATTTGTGTCAGAAAATATACTGCACCTAAGTCACGATCTCTTGAGCATGTGAATTACGTAAAGTGGTTTAATCCACTTAGCCAAATGGGAAGTTATTCTGGAAATCATGAACTCTCAGTGATATATATATGCTAAGATACAAGTGCCAGCCCTCCTTTTGAATTAAACCCCCTGGATGTGAGCATGACGTTTCAGAGAAGTTCTTCTTTTAAATAAAGGTATTACAATTACCCGCACTCTGCGGGTGTGCTAGAAATCTGCTGGACTGGTCAGCACATGTGCTTTGTTCTATGGGGCTTCGACCAATCACAGATTTCATTTAATAGGAGGGTAGTGAAATTCATTTTTGTGGCGAGAATCTACTTACTTTAATAATAGGAAGGATGACACTGCATGAGCACCAAAGCTGGTAGTTCAAAATGGACATTTGGAGAGAGCAAAAGGTCATGTATTGTTGAGCATGCAAGGACCAAGACCAAGGGTTGAGGCGAGTCAGTCACAACCCACAAGACTGAAAAGCTAGCTATACTACTATTTCCTGCCAGCTGTGTCCTCCTTGTGTCTTCCTCGAAATTAATTTTTGGGGTGGGAATCTACTTACTTTAATAATAGGAAGGATGATGCTGCATGAGCACCAAAGCTGGTAGTTCAAAATGAACATTTGGAGAGAGCAAAATGTCCTGAATTGCTGAGCATGCAAGGACCAAGACCAAGGGTTGAGTCGAGTCAGTCACAACCCACAAGACTGAAAACTGGCTCTACTACTATTTCCTGCCAGCTGTGTCCTCCTCATCAATAAATCACATGTATTACATAAATTACCAATGTGGCTCTGATGGATAAGCAAGGGATACACAGACAAAAAACAACGTAATGGGCCTCCAAAATTGAGAAAACATTGAGAAAACAAACAAGGAATGGTATCCATACACCCCACCCCACCCCCGCCTTCCACCCACATTCTTCTAGTCTGGCTTTCAGTTATAATAATAAATAATAATCCAACCAGCTAGCAATGCCCCAACTCTCAGCCAAACATGATGGAACGTCTGTTCCTCTTTCCCCTTGAGAAAGTTTCCATACCAAGAGTGCAGGGCAGGGGGGGGGGGGGCTGCATTGGTTACCACACGCTCCTTGACAGTCGCATGGTTCCGTCTGCAAACTGGGTCTGCATTCTGCTCCAATGATTTGCAAAATATGTAAATAACCCCTCCTTGAGACAATTGCCAGTATACAAGAGCCAACACTATCCAAGGAATTTGGTCGGTTAAGTAATTAATCACACTATACTTCCTGTACGCAAGATTCCTGCATGCAAGCTGCATCTTCGTGCTCGAAGGTATTAATATGTTTTGCTGTGATGATTAACAGATTGCTTCTAGCTATCTGAGCTTGTGACAATGTTGTCAGGTTTATGTCTCTCTTTGACACATTAAGATGTGAAACTAAGATAACATTGTGTGTCACCTCATTGTAATGTTGAGAAAAGTATTCACTCCATGTTAAACCATGCACTCAAAATTTAGTATATATATGTCATTTTGTTATTAACCAATTGTAATTGTTGCAGTACATTGTCAGACTGAAACTATCAAACTGTTTTAATCCATTTCTCCCGATCAAACAATATGGTATTGTTCATTTAAGATTGAGGTTTTAAAACCTGAAGTATGTTGTGATTTCAGTTTCTGGTTTAAATTTTACTTTTTCTAGCAAGTTCTGAATGTTGTAGCATGTTCTGAATGTTACATATTCTGAAGGTTCACAATGTGTTCAGCATTCATATACTCATCCTCACCCAGTTGGGGCAAATTTTCTGTTCCCCCCAACAAGTCATGCTTTGAAGCATTGGTTAGGTTGGATTTAGGATCTGCAAAACAAGAGCATGTAAATATATTATATTAATTTATATAAAATTTGGTTAGATCTTGCAGAACAAGAGTATGTAAATATATTATATTAAATTAATTTATATGCAGTTAGGTTAGATCATGCAGAACAAGAGTATGTAAATATTATATTAATTTATATATGCAGTTAGGTTCATGCAGAATCAATGCTTCATCGCATGATATTCTGTAGAGAATATAATGCTTTGAACAAAAGAAAGTTTTCTGTCATCCTGTTCATATTAACAATTCAGAAAGGTAAACTGCAGAAAGATTATTGTGTTGCCTTCGGGCCAAAGTTTAATATTATTTTGTAAGGTTTGGTATCTTTGCATATTGTCATGTATTTAATAATAAGACTTTGTAATCTTTGCAGCTATCCTCGCTGTCAGCACATACAAATCGCTCCGGAGATGTTTCAGGCAACAACCATTCCTCGCATGCAGCTTTTTGTTGTAAGTTCATTCATAAAGCAATATTCACATTTTCGTCGACACTTTCCATCGACCTGCATATCTTCCCCCCACTGCAATCATTGTCCTTGGTATACTCTCTCCATTGTTCCATTGTTTGGATGGGTCTGGGCGATATTTTTGATCTATTTTAGATGTTTATCTGATGTTGTAGACTGTTTCTTTAATTTTTTAAAAATTATTTTGTAACAGATTTTCCCTTCGTGGATATAATAAAGTTTAATTTACCTTCTTTCTTTATGTTTCTGATAATTAAGAGGAAGAACCACACCCAACGTTCAAAAGTCGTCCCATCACAATAATATTTTTGGTTGATAAGATATTCACTTTTGACATCAGTTCAGGCATGATGTGAATGTGACATGTAGCTTTCAATCTCAGTCATATAACCACAGCCATGGTTCCCACTGGGTATTGTCCTCATGATCATTGTGTTCAGAAAAAAAAACTGTTCAAATTGTGTTATTTTTATCACTTTTTACCACAGGATGATTTTATGTTTCCCTGGTAACAGGACAAACTTTTTCAACCTTGTTCAGTCTACCGTGGTTATATATTGGCACAGTGTCATGGTTTCCAGATCATGGTTTTATAAAATGACTTTTAGTATGTTTTTTTTTTATACCACAACATAGTTTTAGGTTTCTGCGAGTGATTACAGTAAAAGCTTTCAACCTCAGTCTCATCTTGGCTATTTGTGCCAATATACCTGCACGCTAAGCACCCTAAAATTTGTACCAACATGAGACGTGTCACTTCTTTGTTCCACAAGCTGGAAAAGTTTGGCAACGTCACTGCATTTCTTGCAACACAGCCATACAAATATATAGGCCTCTACCTGTGCCCGTGGCATGCAGTCATATAACATTTTCCACATGAATTCCGCCCCCTACTTGCCTCTGACAGTGAAATGTCTTGCGATGTCACTATGGAAATATATGAGTGCACGCAAAGTGCTCAAAATTTTGGCGTCCTGTGAGACATGCTTGTTTGCCATCCAAGCTGAAATTGTCTAGGGATGGGGCTGCATGCATATATACTTGCCCTTAGCATCAATTTCTCTGACCATGTTATACATATCTGTCCACTACTTTACCCCGTAAATTAAATAACTCTCACCCTGTATGCTAGAAATCTGCTAGACTGGTCAGAACATATGCTGTTATGTATGGCGCTGGTAAACAACTCTCGCCCTGATTAGGCTAGAAATTTGCTATAGTAGTCAGCTCATTCGCTGTTATGTATGGGGCTGGTAAACAACTCTCTGGCCCTGAGTAGGCTAGAAATCTGCTAGACTGGTCAGAACATATGCTGTTATGTATGGCGCTGGTAAACAACTCTCACCCTGATTAGGCTAGAAATTTGCTATAGTAGTCAGCTCATTCGCTGTTATGTATGGGGCTGGTAAACAACTCTCTCGCTCTGAGTAGGCTAGAAATCTGCTAGACTGGTCAGCTCCTTCAATTTCATGGGGATGTGTGTGAAATTCACCATGGGCCAGAATCATATATCTTGGAGAACAGCTTATATGGTAAACAACATTCTCACTTATGAGGATTTTATAGAGAAATTTTCTAGTGAGATTTTCCTTTAGTGTACCACCTTATTTTTGTTGTTGTTCAAATGTTTTTGATTCCATCTTGATCAGACCTGCTGCCTGGTATAAAAATAGATTAACTGTGCACTATAACAGTGAAACTAGAATGTGAAGCCTGGTTTGAGATTAATCGTCTGATGAAACAGTAAAGGTTTTAGCATCTCAGTCATTGGTGATTTATTGAGTTTAATTTATCGTACATTTTATTTAAGAACCTGTAAATTAAGCGTCTTATATGGTCTCAGTCCTTCTATGTTCTGATGACTGTTTGATGTGGAAGTTAAAAAGAAAATGGATGCTGTAATGAGATTTTCCATAATAGAGTACCACCTTATTGTCTGCCCAGGTTATTTTTGTAGTAGTTAAGTTTTTTATATTCATTCTATTAAAGTTAGAACTGGTGGAAGTATAAAAATAGGTTAACTGTAATCTATAACAGTGAAACTAGAATGGGAAGCCTGGTTGGAGATTTATCGTCTGCTGAAACGATAAGGTCTTAGCATGTTAGTCATTGGTGATGTATTTGGTTTAATTTATTCATACATTTAAGTTTAAGGACTATAATATATGAATGGTAAACACCAGTCTCAGTTCGTATATGTTCTGATGACAATTCAAGCGGGTATTAATAAAGAGAAGACTTTTTATAATGAGATTATATTTGAAACTAGAATAATAGTACATTTGTCAGCAGTAAAAACAAGGTTTATAGTATCTTAAGTTTATATCGGTGATGTATTGCGTTTTTAATATATTTCTGCATTAAGAACTAAATAATTCAAGAAGCATCGTAAAGGGTAAACAACTGAAATGGTAATTAATTCTGCTAGACATGTCGGATCATTTGTTGTGATGTGGGGAGCCTTGAACAAATCTGAGCTTGTGATATTAAGCTCATTCTTGGGTGTGTTTCCACAGTCTCCAACATTTTTCTGCCATGTTATTCACACGACACAAAATTATTGGTCTGAAATGTCTGAAAGAAGATATTTAGAAATAAAATGTTCTTCTGTAAATGAATTGTTGAGAATCAGGAGATTAGACATACTAATTCATGGCAAGAAATTATGAAATAAAAGAAATGATGCATTTGTTGCTAATTGTTTGTTGGAAACTGGCCAATAAATCCATGCCAGATCCTATTAAAACTTGATCAGATCAAGGGAGCATGCAGGGGAGTGTGGTTAAGTCTGTTTTCGGGTTTGAGCCCTGGTCAGACTGCTACATAGTTCTCCTGGGCAAAGTTTTGCACCTGCAAGGTGTAACTTGTCAATGAGCACTGTTCTATTCACTGCCTAGTACCCTGACCTGTTCAGCATGTTCCATTTATACTTTCTCGTGCCTTCTTGTGCCTGGCCCTGACACCATTCAATTATCATTTGACTTTATGATTTTTGCCTACTTGCACCAGGCCCAAGTGAGTGGCCATTCGAGTCGGAAGTAACCCTTCGTCCTTTGTGAGAATCGTCATAGTCATGGCAGATAACACAGTTCCAAATCTGTATCGAGCTCATTTCTTTATGGAAATCAATATTATAAATGTGATTTGAAATCATCACAGGTCTGTCTGCCTTGGTACATCGTATTCTGCATACCGTTCCACTGGAGGTACCATACCATTTCACAACTGCTGTGTATCAAGTGGGTCTCGTCTCAGTCATCGCTACACCTGAAGCATGATCCCCAGAGTGGTTGCTATTCCACCATATTACAGCTAGAAATGTTAGCTTTCTTCGTCTTTCACGTATATCAATCTTACAACAGCTGTGGCAAATGCGAGGGTCAAAGTTCAATTCTACTCTGGCTTTTCCGAGAAGTAAATGGAACATGCTCTTTTATAATTACCATTTACACTTTTGTGCTGTTTATTTTCTTTGCATTTCATCATGGTTAATGCAATGTGCAGCTGGCCGGTTGGTGTAGGAGCCCTTATTTGGGTAAAATCTTAGATCTCTGACTATGTTTTCAAAGACACATTACCATGGGACAGCCTATCTGTCTGTCTGCTGTGGTTATCCAAGATAAAAATGTCTGAAAAAGAAAAAAAGTGCGACATTCAGAAAAGGAAGCAATTTTTTTTTTTTTGCTAAAGTTGACTACAGTTAATTTTCTTAGACCATATGGGTCATGGAAAGACATCTTAAAGATATATGCAGATTCTGGCCTCCAAATTGAATTTCACAGACCTCCCCATGAAATTCACTATTGGTCGAAGCCCCATACATAACAGCATATGACCTGAACAGTCTATCATATTTCTAGTTCTCTATAGCAGCAGGATTTTCTTAGGAGTCCGGTGGACAATCCAGCTGCCACTTCCCGTCCTCCGCCACACATTTTAGTCATCTCAGGCCACCTTCATCAATAATGTGCTGAGCATTTTTGTGATAGTTTTTTTTTTTTTATATTTGCAACCATATAAGTCATGAAATTTGGAAATTTGTTTAAAACCTCATACAAAACAGAAAATGAGTTGATAATGAGGAATTTATAAACCTTGTAAATTTGAAATTTTTAAATGTTGACATTGTAAATGTAACTTTACACCTAACTTACTACCAATATGTTTATATTTTGAGGCATTAGCAGGGAGGGATAGAGCCTCATGTACCAAACCAATGTACCAAATGTACCAATGTACCAAACAACAGTCTATCCCTCCTGGACTTCAACTTATTCAGGCTGGAAATTTTGAATGTATGAGAATTCTTGCATCCTGTAGTAAACATTACAAGGCACCATTACATTCACACATGGGTTTAGCAAGCTCTCATTTTTCTTTGAGGGGGAATGAGGAAAGACAAGCAATAAGGGGGTTGGGCTGAGTCACAGAGCGAATGGCTACACTTCTTATGTTTACAATTATCATCCTCTCAATCCATGAGGGTACTTGGCATAATTTGGGGTATATTACCCTTGAGGACCCAGTCCCAATACAAGGAATACCGTTTTAAATTATTGCGTTGTTTAAAAAAAAATTATTGTTCAAATTGTTCAAGTTGTTCAAATTTAATGACAGTGTCTTTAGTTAAACCGTTGTCTCATCTCTGCTCCAGAGCCTGCGACTGCAGCTAAACTATTCACAACCTATTGAGGCACATACAAGTAGCTGCCCCCTCAATGCAAGATAAATTTTACTAATAAGTTTCTTCATTAGAGGAACATTGTGTCATGCATGAAGTCGAGGGACGACATCAGCATAATTGGGTCGTAAAACGGAGCAAACTTCTCTATCAATCATTGTACTTTAATATTAGAATTGTGTAATCTAGAGTAGTTTGACAGAGACAAAAATAGTCTGAGGAAGAAAAAAAAAGTTGGCCGACATAATGAATCGTTACTGATCATTGTTAATGATAAGAACAACATATGTTACTGTCCACCCATGTACTCGTAAAGAAAAATTATTAGCAGCCGGTGATTGAGTAGAACATTGTACGTGCACATTTAGTTATTTTGCAAATTAGATCTGCTTTCAAGTTTTAGTCTATTGCCCCCAAATCCACCCAAGTTATTTTGCAAATTAGATCTGCTTTCAAGTTGTAGTCTATTGCCCCCAAATCCACCTAACCCATGGAATCTGGCAATTGATCCCACACATAATAGCAAATGAACTGATCAGTGGTGGTGAGTGCTGCGGTCTCTCACTCACATCAGGGAGTGCTGCCCCCACCCCTCCCCCATCAGCGAGCTAAATGTAACGCTATGGGAGTAGAATCTTCAAACATCAGACACTCTATGAAATAAAAATTTACCCCAAGTATTAAGAAATTTTGCATGTCGTTTCAAATTGGTATGATAAAAAAGCATGAAATTGTACAGATTTACAAAGATGTTTGAAGCCCAAGTGTACCATGCAATGATATCACAAATGTTGCCAGATGGCTAATTACAATTATTCATAAATCAATATCTCATAAAAAGGCTGTTAGACTGATGTTTCCTAATTTTTGTCAATATTTTTTTTTTCACTTGTATTATTTATTAGTAGATATAGCCTACAGCTGTATATAGTTCAGTTCACAAAATCTGTACATGGACATTTTGACAATGGAAAGAGCCTCTTTATTAGTCTATCCGTCCATTTTAATATTCTTAAAGGTTAGGGGTCGTCTCAAATCGGAATTGGTGAGCAAATGCCCGTGCCACATAATCGGTTGACATCACATTTCGCTTTCTTAAGCAATTCAGCAATTGTGGTACAGACTCATCCCTACAATAATTACAGTATATTTTAGCAAATAGTCACCCAACTTTCCAACTATAGGCCTATACGAACATGAACATCATTCTCCCACTGAATATGACGATCCGTCATCTTTAACATGATTAGTAATTTAAAACCTTTAATAAAAATTGATTGGAAGGTAGGTATCATTTGTAAGTGCTTTCAAAACTTAATTCGCTCTGCTGCATCATGCGCTCATGTCATTTGTTCAGGGGGCACCCAACCCATTCTTGCCCCCGGGCACCCTGAACCCATTAAATAGACTGTCGTAAATACCTACACTTATCCATTCCCCCACTAACGGGGGTAAAATTGGCCTATAATTTTCGTCACAAATCTGTACCTATGCATAAACCTTGTTTATCATGTACATGGATGCCAGACATGTGTGGGTGGGGGTCACCATTTGACAATTTTGTTGGAGAGACAATATTATATTTTTTTACTCCTGATGCAATTAAGGTCCTGTCAGAATGAAGAAATTTAGTCCAGACTTCGGAGGTTTAGCGATCTAGTTTGATAATGATAATGTTTGATAAAAGATATATGTTACAAAATAATACAATTAAGCACTTTGGAAACAGCCAATAAGATAAACCAAAGTTTATGTAATTCCAGAATAGCAATTTAAGCTAAAAGAATTCCGCCTGGTTTTATAATGTGATTTTATCTAAAACTTGCATTGTCACTAACTCAAAAAATGCTCTCATACTTAGCTGGCCTTGACATTGGATATTTGAGGGAGTAGCTATATAGAGGATTACCTGTGACATCATTTGACAGTCATGATGACCCCAGGGAGTGGGGGTGGGGGGAGGCAATGCTTTTATTTCTGATAGTCTGGATGTCTTGGACTAAAATCATTCTTATAACATTCACCCATTGCTTCCAACTAATAAAAAAAAAACTGGATCGATTGAGGCCAGTGGTAGACTCAGCGAAACAAATTAAGTCTGACCTATTTCTGGTGAAAACCCTCTATCCTGGGGAGCATGGTGAGGGGCTCTAAAG
Organism: Paracaudina chilensis; assembly: GCA_027580055.1. NCBI lineage: Eukaryota > Metazoa > Echinodermata > Holothuroidea > Molpadida > Caudinidae > Paracaudina > Paracaudina chilensis. The sequence goes on along the minus strand of JAODFY010080772.1, from coordinate 2,371 downwards.
GGACTGTGTTCCCACCCCTTTGAGAAATGAATGTATGTTTATGTGAGTGGTCTTACTATATTTAGGCAAAAAATAGTACATCCTCACAATTTTGACTACAGTTACATGTCCTATGGTACTTTTTAGGTCAATGTGGGAGTTGGGAGGGGGGGGGGAAGGTAGTGCCATTTTTTCCCCCTGTACATGATATGAAACAAAAAATTATACTGACAGACAGACATCACACGCACAGCTGTTGTCAATCTACCCTTGAAAAAAAATAAGGTTTTTCTTCTATAAATGTCATTCACGCAACTTGACAATATATATATAGTGCGCTATCATTGAGGATGTGATCAGGTAAATGGTTTAATCCAATTAGCCAAATGAATGTAATTCAGGATATCATCACATCACGGGTTAAATGCACTGCCTGTCATATGTAGAGATACACGAAGGTCTTGTTTTTATTAGCATCGCATTGAGGCTCAAAGGCTTTAGATGCTTATCCTAAAAATGAATTTCATTGCCCTTTCCCATCTGTGATTGGTGGAAACTCTAACAGATGACCAGTCTAGCAGATTTCTAGTCTACATACTCAGGGCCAGATTTGTTTTAATACCAGTACCATATATAACAGTGAATGAGCTGGCCAATCTAGCAGATTTCTAGCCAATTCTGGGCAAGAGTTGTTTACCAGCCCCATACATAACATGCATATCTTGCACTCCAGCATAAATTCCACAACCCAAAACAAGAGGGCAATGCACGGAGTTGCATATTTGTTCACATTCATGATGTAAAAAACAATTGCAACTATATAGGTTATACAGTTATACTGGGTACAGAAAATGAGCCATTCCTTAATTTCATTTTTATCACTTTGTTCATTATGAATAAAATTGGGTAAATGGTGGAATTTCCCACTTTTTCTACCAAAACTGCATTTTTGCAATATACTGCATTAAAAAAAAAAATGCTTTTTAACTCTTGCCCGGTATTTTGGTTTGATTTTTCCATGTTTCTTGCCATCCCTGTTCAATTTGTAATAAACTGAATGGTTTTCTCTCGAACTATAATATTGTCTGCCTAAAGGTATTGCATTTTTCTTTGAATGCTCCTTGTCATTTATAGGACAAAGACTAAAGACGACCTAAATAAATAAACTATTTCGTAGATAGCCTATGGGCTTTATAGATATAGAGGTCACAGGTTCATCTGTGAGATTTTTTTCTCCGTTTCTTAGTATATAAAAATAATAAATACTAAAAGTTATTTATATTAAAAACAAAAATGAATTTTAAATGTTAACATGAACCAAATACATAAGAGTATAAACTGTCAATATCATTGTAATGTGAAGATTAATTCCATATATACAATGGGTACAATACAATTGGTATTATAGCACCAATTTCAGTACCCGATGAACTGCATTGTACTTCTATTGTGTTGTCCGGCCTCGTGCATGTACATAATTCTCAGTAACCAGACGATTAATTGGAGCCTGCATACCAGCATGATGGAATATAGATTAATTAGTAGATCAAAGGTGAACGTGTAAATTTCATATATCCGTCTCTTTGTGTTGTGGCTGGTCATATATATACATGCCTTGATGCCTTGATACTAGAGGTCATTCAAATATCATAGCTCTCTGTAAATTCTAGCTGGTTCAAGCACTATATTATAGTTTTATTAAAGTTCCACCACATAATTGTACAGCTCTGTTTAATTCGAGCACTGCTTTATAGTTACTGCTAGCACTGCTTTAGTTAGTTCTGTCACATGTAGTTATAGCTATAAAAGGGAAGGTTCAGTGAACATGAAAGTAATGAAAGGAAGAGAGGATTAGTGATGACTATTAAGGAATGATGCCAATGGCACAAAATATATAGGTACTTTATATTTACTTTTGGTTTAAAATCCTTTTTTTTTTAAATACAATTTTTGGCTCAAAAATGACACTGAAATAACAGTATGCTATTTTTTTTTAAATACACTGACAGTGTAGCTAAAGTATCAACAAGGCAATGAATTTATGGACATATCCTCCTCAAACCCCAAAACTTTAGTTACACCATAGTAGCAATAAGTTATTATTATGATGGTGACACCCCGATTCGTGCACTTATTAATACAGACTATAACAACATAGATAGGCTGATGCCTAATATCATCATTTAATAGCGAAGTTGTGTGCATCTGCCATAATTCATTGTCCCATTTTGTTAAAATTATGCCCACTTGTACTCTTTTTGTTTTGTTTTTGGTTCCTTGCTTTAGCAAAAGGAACCTATGCATTCAACTTGGCGTGTGTATGTGTGTGTGTACTCACCATTGGGTCAATTGTGGGACCAGTGACTGAATACACACCTTATACTGTGGGACC
>JAODFY010080662.1:0-11939 GCA_027580055.1 Paracaudina chilensis | reverse complement strand
CAGGTTTATATTAAGTGTGCCAAGGTGGAAGCTACTTATCTGTCACAAATATGTCAACATAATAAACGTTCTGAATGAGGCAGTCTTTTTGGTGATCGCGGTCCTGGGGACAGGTCTAAGGGGAGGCCCCCCTTGACATTTTTTTGCATCATTAAGCGTCCTCACGTGCAATGTGGTGCAGCATTTATTATCTTTTGAAGCAGCATTCTTGTTCAAAAATTTACATTCGATAGCTTTATAAATTTAAAAAAAAAACGCTAACGTGCAATTTAGAACGGTTGGCTTACTTTTAAGTAAAGACTGAGGTAGATCTGTTGGGGCTTTTCTATTGAACTAACATATTGTATATAATTACATTGAAGGGAGCAATCGTCATCAAAGTTTGCAACACAAAAAAAATCACAAATTTGATATTCAAACCCAGGAACCCACCGTGATTTTCATTATTTCTACCGAGATACGCTTCCACTTTTGTTGGTTAACAGGATTCATTAATTTAGTAATTTGAATAATTTTGCACAAGTCACTGCCTAATTTTAATAACATGTCATTCAGCACTGACATTCAGTATATTATATATTTTTATTCATGAGACATTAGTGTTAGGCATAATTTGTTTATTCTTACATATGCATATATACGAGTCAGTATTGATGTTCATATATTTGGTTTTATTGGGTTAGAAAATTCCCTGCTTTATTTTGTAATCATTTCACATGTATTCATGTTTTCATATGTATTCATGTTTTCATATGTATTCATGTTTTCATATGTATTCATGTTTTCATATGTATTCATTCAATGCTTTATTGTAAGATTATCTGATTTTAGATAATAAACCATTAATGTGTATATATAGAAATACATTTAAATCCTGTAAATATTTTAATAACAACAATAATGAACAGGATATAAATAATAAATGGTAAATGTGAAATATTGTAGCAACTTTTATTTTTCTGTTACACACTTACATTTCATTGTGACAAATTCTTAGAACTAACATGCTAACAAAAAAGATTTTTTGGGGGCTTTTGAGCTTACTTTTGAGCAACCCCAAATCCTGCTCAAAAAAATGTTGCTTTGTACCAATGAAGGTTTGCCCACATAGCAGAGTTCTGCTCCACCTTTCACAAAACACACTCTCTTAACTGTACAAAAAACTTGAGAGAAAGAGCCAGTTCCACCTTTTACTAAAAATGAGCATTAACCTTTTATATCTGAAGGTATCTGATATGAGATGCCATTAGAACCATCACTACACTATGGTATTGAATATTCATAACCAATCGGAATTAGTTTGATAACTAGGATAGACGTTTGGCACAAAATCTTCATCCATGTATTTCTGGCATGACCTTTGACACACACTTTGTTTTGGTTTTTCTGGACAATAATAACCCTCTCTTAAAGGAGCAATTAGGGTTTGAGCCATGGGAATTCCTCTTCTCTCACCGAAAGGAGATTTTGCCATTCGCTTTCCTTTTTACATCATAAATCGCCTTGTTTGCGAAGAAATTAGGCCATAACTTTTCGAGTGTTGCATTTTGTTGCCAAACTTTTTGGCAGAACTAGACCTGCAGTGTAGATATCACTACATATATACATACATGATACATTATTCATCTTTTTTGAAGAATATCGGTAAGTTTTGTTGAAAACTATGAAACTCTTATACATTGTCACACTAATGCATTACAATGTGGGATAATGATGGCAAACCCCTTAAAAATAAACCCTGATTATTGCTTTAACTTCAGAAGCAGTTTTCACTTCCAAGTTCAGGACAAAACCAAATCTAAATGATGTCAGGATATATATATATATATATATATATCCTGCTTTGATCCAACACCTCCCAATCCCCCCACCCTTGCTTTGAATTTATTCAAACTGACAAAAAACATATTTAAATGAAATACTAAGGCTCAATTTGAAAGGCATCCATTTCGTACAGATGTCAAATCCATCCAAACAGCAGTTTGCTGGCCGGTAGAACATACATAATAGCAGTCACATATAGCTTACACAACACTTACACATTACTTACACATTACTAACACATTATTGGGGTAATGTATCATCTACATAGGTGACTGATATTAAGCACAAACTGATTATAAAACAGCTATTTGGAGGGATCTAATGTTATCTGATGGCGCAAAATGGCCACTCTTCAAATCTGGTCTTAAATGTAATCTATGAGCTCTGGTTCAACAAAAGTTACACCAAGTCCATCCATCACACTTGCTGTAAGCCACTCATTACAAACATCTTTCAGTGACACTTTTTGGAGTAGGCACTCTAGTAGTACTGGCCATCTCTTTGGATACCAGTAAATATTATACAAACATCTCTTCATCATGTCACTCTCCCGAGCAATCATATATATACTCCTTTTTGCTTTCTCAAAGTTTACACTTGGTATCTTCAATGATATGTCAAAATTGTAGATTATGGGGGGTGGAGGTGACCATCATACAAAGTTTACTGGGGCCCAGAATTCCAGGGGGGCCAAAGATCGTCCGTCCATCAAAAAAGTCACTTTTATCCCTTGTGGTCAAAGCCAATTTATAAAAAACATGGCCGAGAGAAATTTTCATTCTTGATCCAGGAGATAAATAAGGCGTTTAAAACCGAAGGTGACTCTTGCTCTTCAACATGTACCTGAAGGGCAACAAGAAAAAAACATGCAAGTTTAGGATCATAATCAAAGTTTTTTGGGGAATCTCATTGCTATGTTAGTGGTTGGTTTACAGTAGAGACCAACATTACTTTTAATAAATGTTTAACTTGGTTTTTAGTAATAAAGCTGTCACACATTGCTGTAGTTGATGAATTTATGTCACATGTTTTGCTTACAGGTATATGATAATGATATTTATACACGTAACATTATCAGAGCAAGTTTGGACCCAAATGGTCTAAATAATTGTGGGCCCACATGTACCCATTATTAACCAACACTATAGCCAACACTTTTTGTGGTCTAAAATGTTTGGTGGTCAATATAGAATTTTGGGGCAAACAATGCTGGGGTGCAAGAATTCTGTGGCCCAAATTATGTTTGGGCCCCAACATTTTGGGGGGCCCAAAGGTCCAAAACTATTTGGGCCCATGTGCACCGACTTAACCAAGGAACAACTACCAAGATTTGATATAATCTGACTTAGTATTGCAAACTTATTGTCATATAAAGATAATGCACATTCAATTTTCGGTTTCATTGACGGACCATCTTGATAACTAGCATCTTAACAGCAAAAATAATTCGATGAAGGACCATCTTGGCAACTAGCATCTAAACAGCAAAAATGATTCAATGACAGACCATCTTGGCAACTAGCATCTAATCACCAAAAATTCAATGACCTAATCAAGTCAACATTATTACTATTACACCACACTGTAGCAATGCAAATTCAATGATCACATGTTCATTGGTAGACCATCTTGGCATCCATAGCATCAAAACAGCAAAAATATTTCAGTGACCAAATCTCCATTGCCTTAAAGTGTGTCAATGAAAGTCAAAATTTGGGATGCTATTTACACACAAAGTAGTCAATTGCCAACCAGTTTGTATGGTAGCCCAATATTGCCACAATTAAGGTTTAAAATAAGCCCCTTCCCTGTCATCAAAATGCATAAAATTTCACACGATCATGTAAACATCAACAACCATACCAAATTTTAAAACAATGCTGACTTATGGTTATGGAATTTATTGCAATTTTTAAAGATTTTTAAGTTTGACCCCATGTTATGAGCACCAAAAACAATAGGGCACACCTTCTCACTATGGTGGATCTATAGTCCAACCCACCTTTCCCATATTGAGTTAGAGCGTACCTTAGTCAGGTGTCACAGATACACACACGCACAAACATACACGCCAACCTGACTACATCGGTTCCTTTTGCTAAAGCAAAGAAGCAAAAAGGACAGACCACCGAAAAACTTGAAGCAAATCTTTGTCAAATTACTCTTATCGCATTTTCTGATGTGATTGCATTAACACCACTTTGGTGTAACAAAATTTAATTTTTTGTTTTTTTTGTAAACATCTCTTAGCAATCATACTTACTTTTCTAACGAGTTCCAGAACTTTAGTAAGACAGCTCTGTCGTTGTGCCTCCGGGCTCTGTTGATGTCCATGACTTGCACATTCCAGTTGCCAACGTTTTTGTCCAACGGCAACTCGTCGTACTTCATGTGGAATGCTTTGACTGTAAACAACCATAAAAGGGGGGGGAATAGATTCAAAACAGCAAAATTTTCCATAAGACAGCTTATTAATAGCACAATTACAACCTGTGTAAAGCTTTGCGTGTCCTTTATTTAATAAAAGCTGTGCTGTAAAGCAATAAAGCTTATTTTCATTCAAGAACACAAAATATTGATGATAGTCATAACAATGACAAGAACAGTTTTCAAACAATTTCAAACAAGTAGCACCCAGCGGGCCAATTGCAGCCCACGAAATGCATTAAAAGTTACAAACTCAAGTAAAAGTCGCCCCCACCCCTAATAAACTTGAAAACCCCTAGTCTGCTCACAATGAAGGTCAAGACAGATCTAGAGGGTTTGATATTTACGTATGGCTGCTAGCTCTAGGCTAGCTGGAAACATGCCAGAGCTATAGTAACAAATGTGCTGACCTTGAGAACTGAGTCTCATCATGGTCCTAGGCAAAACACAAAAACAATGGCCAAGACATAGTTTCAATTTTAATCACCCAAAGATAAGTTACTGTAAGCAGAGTTTTTTTTTAGAAGCTTACTCCGTGCAAAGATTTCTGTTGGGGAGCCATCCGAAAGAACCCAAGGCCATCCCTTGAACTGCCAGGCAGGGCCCTGAACGAAGACTGCAACAACACGATCCCTGTTAGACAGAAAAAATATTTTTCATACATAATTATTCTTCTTTATAGGTAAGCATATTTTACATAAAATATCTTTCAAATCTGACTGCATAACTGACTGACTGATTGCCATACTGGTTTATTTATGGTTTTTGTTCTCATTGATAATTGTCAATATAGATGTCACTCTGGTAAGGTGGAAGTAGTCGCTACAAAAATGAACAAAGACTGATCACTTTTTAACATTCTGATACATCAGTTAAGCCAGTCTTAGAAATGATTGCAAAAATGTACATTGATGATATGAAGACCGACAGACCAACATTAATTTGGCCCCTTCCATGTCCAAGTGTTATGTGCTCAATGCGATACTGCTAAAGTCAGTTACAACATATTATACAAAGAGGAAAATCTAATCGAAGCTAGGGAACTTTCAGCAACATATATTGTGTAGTATGTGTATCGGTACTATCACGTTTACAATATGGGATTTGTGCAAAGGCACCACAATTTCTGTGATTCAGAAAAAGAAAATAAATAGCAGAAATCAGGAGTTGATCACGGTAATTACAATCCCAAGAAAATCACCTGAAAAATACTCAACTCACAGAATCGGGTTTTCACCTTGGAATTTAAAAACATTAATTGATTTTTCACATATCTGATGAATCCCAGTGATGCCCAAATCCATCGCAATGGAAATACAAAGACATGGGACAGTTCTGCCATCTTCTTTTCTCCTCTGAATCATAACTTTGTCCTCTCAAAGTGGGGAAAAACAGAAAAGACAAAATTTATAAAACCAAATTTGTTTCAAGTGTGGCCTTTCAAGTTTCAAGTGTGGCCTTGCTAGGGTCCTTACCAATCCTGGCGGGTCAGTTTATTTATCGTGTCTATGACCCGGTAGGGGACAGTGCTGCCGTCTTCTTTTCTCCTCTGAATCAAAACTTCGTTCTCCTTTTTGGTACCCTTGGCTTTCTTGGCCTCTGTAGTAGCAAACCTGAAATAAAACAAGACAAAGTTCTGTTGCCTAGATGTGTGAGGGTTAAAATGTTACAAATTTAGGACAATGTTTTCAAAAACAAAAACACCCTACTCCATACTTTCAGTTGCCAAATTTTTATTTTGGTCACTTAATTTTCATATCTGAAAAAAGGGTAGGAATTTCACAGCCCCCACATGGAAGATGCCACTGTGTTGTAGATATAACAAATGTTATCAACATCAAAATGGTTTTGGCTTCACATATCAGATCATTTCAGCAATGGTGAAACACACCAGAGATCCTTTAGCAGGTTTTGACATTATACTGAAACTCACCTGAGATCCTGTAGCAGGTCTTTGACATTATACTGAAACTCACCTGAGAGCTGTAGCAGGTATTTAACCTTATACTGAAACTCACCTGAGAATCTGTAGCAGGTCTTTGACATTATACTGAAACTCACCTGAGAATCTGTAGCAGGTCTTTGACATTATACTGAAACTCACCTGAGATCCTGTAGCAGGTCTTTGACATTATACTGAAACTCACCTGTGAATCTGTAGCAGGTCTTTGACATTATACTGAAACTCACCTGAGACCTGTAGCAGGTCTTTGACATTATACTGAAACTCACCTGAGAAACTGTAGCAGGTCTTTGACATTATACTGAAACTCACCTGAGATCCTGTAGCAGGTCTTTGACATTATACAGGGTGACCATAGACGTGGTGCCAGCGGGGACGATGATGATTGGTGTTCTCGAGACACGTTTCTGTGGTGTGTGTGGTTTAGCGGCTGCCTCGGGCCTGGGGCGAGGATCTGGAGCCGGGGTCTTTTTGGCGACCCCTTCCTGAACGGATTAACAAAGAAGTTAGTTAGGGGATCAAGTTTTTAATTACAAGTTTTTTAATTACAAGGATAGTGCATATAGCAGCCAATATTGAGAAGGATGTAGTGCACGATTTTGCTATTCTACATATCTCGTGGTGGAACCCAATTGCCAAGAAGCTTAATTGCTTTCAGAGATCCTAACTCCGGCAGAATGGTGTATATGGAACCAATTTTTGTCTCTCAAGTGTGGCTTGTGATTGACAGATTCACAGGTTCAAATCCAGGCTGCTTGGATGATCGTGTTTAGAGGACTTGATTGCCTCTCGTAACCTATATGCATGTAGATGAAAACCTGTGATGGTTAACTTGCCAACAACAGGTGCTGTTTCATAGCGACTGCCACTTTTCTCAATCTGATGTACGAGGATCTCAGATAACCAATGACTGGGGGGATAATGTTGTAAAGTCGTGTGAGGAATGTTTGCACTGATATGAGACTACTATCCCAGAGAAGAATGAGGATATCATACCGTCACAGACTTGAGAGTCATTCCGTGGTATGTCTTCATGGTATCGATGTCAAAACCAGATGTTTCTGTGGATGGAAGAAAGAATGATGGCCTGTAGGAATCTATCTGGTTGTAAAAATTTTCTGATTAGAGGGGAAGTCCAGGTCTATATATATCCTCATACAAAATTGATGAACATATATAAAGTTGACAAAAGTTATAGTTGACTATAGACGACATTCCACCACAATACCCCCTCTCCAGACAACCACTTGGGTATCAGTCTACATCCCAACCAATATCCCCAACCCAGAGCAAAACGGATAGCATCATACTACCTGCAGCTCTACCATCCTACAACCCTGACACCCTAACCCACCCCATCTGATACCCATCACACCTTACTCTATATGTACATGTAATACCAAACTAAGCAATTAGATCATTTCCCATTTTCATAATTGACTGAGCCAGCTATTAATACAACATACACACACATATGCTAACTTGATCACAATATACAAACATGCAAACTTGATCACAACATATGTCATACACACATGCCAACTTGATTGCATTTCTTTCATTCCAGTTTAATTTGTCACTACTCCTTGATATTTCGTGGCAAATACCTTACTATTATGTTATGTTTTTCGTTATTCCTCACTCTTGCGATTATTTGCAAACATGAATATGTAAACTTGTATGGTGGTAAATAAATAAATTAATTAATTAATTAATGGGCTCTCTGAGGGAAAATCTGTAGTTTTGGTTTGAGTGCCTTACATGCAAACAATACTGATAAGAGCAGAATATCTATATAGCTCCCAGGAAAGGCTGTCATTGTAATGGAGGCAAAGAAATTGATGAATGACAGAAGTTCAGGAATGAGGGAGAACAAATGCTATACGGCCCAGAAACACATGAATATTAATTAATGAGGTTAAATGTTATTTTCATATGGAAATGTAACTATCATTATCCACCACCATGCAATCTACAAAGTATGCTTGTGATTGATTATACCATTGCAAGGTTATTGACATTTTAAGAATTTTACTTTAAGCACCGCCTACTCATTATTATTCATGTCATGGACAAAAAAAACAATAGGACACATCTACCAGTTCAAAATGCCAGTAATTCAACATACCATTTCTAAGAATTTGTGTTTACAAGCTATTTTGAGCAATTAAGCATTAAGCCCTGCCTACCCAGGAATATTAATCAGATGAAATATCATTGTCATGTGACAATGTACCATTCATCAACTAACATCACCATACCAATACCAGCCCCGCCCACTTATTAATATTCATGTCATGGAGAACAAAAAAAATAGGGAACATCTACACATCATGGTGCACTTTCCAGTCCCACAAAACATTGATTCAACATGTCTTTGTTGAGATATCGTGTTTACGAGCAAGCTGTCACATCACACACACACACAGGTGGGTTTTACATCAAGTCCAAGGACTCTATTGAAATTTCCTTTGTCCTCACACTAACCTTGACAATACCCTAACCATTGTTAGGGTATTGTCAAGGACCTTTTGTTCCTATTGAATTCTTCTCCGAGGACCTGAAATTCATTTGTTCAAGTCCTCGGACCTGCTGCAAAACACATCCACACACATAAACACATGCCAACTTAATCGCATAGGTTACTCGGCCTTCGGCATCATAACCAAAAAAGGCACAAAATCACATGCTAATTAACCATCAAAGTAACTGGAAGAGTTATTTTTTTAGTTATAACTTCTTGTTTGTGGTCTTGAAAATGAAATAATGTTGGCATCAGAAATAAATAGACCATGAATAATGGTCATACTTGGTTTGTCCAGGGATTAAAACACCATCCTGGTTTCTTTGTTTTCGAACATGAACCTAGGGAGAGGTGACAACTTGGTTCTTAAAATGAATGTGGACTGACCTTCCTTTGTTTTGAATCTCTCCTGATCGTAACGGTTGTACTGTGCTTGACTGGCCTGACGTCTGGACTGAAAGTCGAATGGTACAAATCCCCAAGAGACAAACAAACGAGAAAAAAAAAAAAAACATTTACAGTTGCAGGGCTCTAACTTTAACATTTCATACAACTAGCCAGATTGGTCAAATGGCCTCCCAAATTGTTTTTTTCACTTGCCCTTATTTAAAGGTTATATCTGACGTTATTTTGAGTTGAAACATCCCCCTAAAATATGTGGCATTTTGCCAGCCAAAATTGCCATCTGGATTTACTTAAAGGTTTGTAATCTCGTTGGCCATTTTTAAAATGCACATGTATTTATTAGTGGCAATAATCGGTTTATGCATATGCACCTGTCGCCGAACAAAACTCGTAAAATGTGTTTCTGAGCTTCGTTCCTCGCTACTGAGTATTTACAATTTGCAAAATGAGTAGAAAATATAGATGTTTTATTTGGAAAACAATGTGCCGAGTGATTAAACCAGCAGACTGAGAGACCTCTGACTAAGTCTGACAGTACCGTTGGGAAAACAATGTGCTGAGTGATTAAACCAGCAGACTGAGAGACCTCTGACTAAGTCTGACAGTACCCTTTGACAGAAAATAAAATGTTGTTTGGTATATTTTAGCAATTGAACCACAGCAGAACTGTATGCTGATTACCCTTAGTTTAAGGGACATGGTACGTACCAATGGGGTACTGGAACACTTCTTAGTGCATTTATATCGGATATCAAATTTATTTGGTTGTGTCAGAGATGTTTGCAACTTGTCCAGCCGGGCCCAGTCAGGCAAGTTAAGTATTGACTTGCCCTGGCCGAGTTTCTACTTGCCACATGCAAGCACTAATGTCGAGCCCAGAGTTGTTTTATGGGTTTGAAATGCTTAAAGGGGCGATATAACAAAGGAAATTCAGACGGGTTTTGCAAGTCAGGCAAAACACAGATTCTTCAATTTCTTTAGTATGTTTCAACAAAATTTATTGATTACACTTGCACTTGGGTAGTACAAATAACTGGGACACAATAGGATGTGATTTCCTGTTGTATAGTGTTGTCTAAAAATTTAGGTGGGTGATTGTATTTTCTTTTACAAAGTCTATGTATCAGTAGAGCCTTAGGGCTTATTTAAGCTGTTTGGAAACCTATACCATCTGCTAACATGGGTTATGAATACTGGTGGAATTATCTGGGTTAACAGTTTGAACAGAAAACATGAAGAAGTGCATTGTTTACAATACATACTACACATTTAAAGGAATACAAAAAATTAAAAACATGAATGTCATCTACTCCCCAACAACTTACTGGTTTGGGTACTCACACAAGCAGACTAACTTAACCCTGTCAATAATGCAATTAGTATTTCCAACCAAATTAGCCTAAAACGGAGTTGAAAGTTGGTCACACACTACCTCATATAAGAGTCTGTTTGCCTATCTGTCACCTTTTTCCTCTCCGCAACCTTTCTCCAAACATGGAATATTTTTTTCTTTCACAGTTTGCAGCAACTTTTGAAAGTCCCTGTGCAGAATATTGATGGGGGATAATGGTGAATGTAGCATTTATGTAGCTTTTATTTTCTATTCTGGATGAGTTGTGAAGGGATTCTGTAAGGAAGATTTCAGCAAAATTGTCAATGGCATGTTTTAACTGAGTATGATGCAGAGCGGGTGAGGGGGGGGGGGGATGGATTAGAGCATACCTGCTGTGAGGGGGTCTGTTGAGGTTGGTGGTGATGGTGTGTACTGGACTGGTGACTACTGGAAGATGTCGTTTTTCCCTCCTCTTGCATTTTCACCGATTGTAGGATGGCAAAAATATTTTCAGAAAATATCTGAAAAATAAAATCGTACGTAAAAAATGTTTTGACAAAATGTTGTTGATACCTAGACACTTTCCTTTAATGTTCACTCTTATTCAGATATTCATTAAAAAAAAAAAAATCGCCTCACTAAACGGCTCGCAAAATATAATCATGACATTTGGACGGGCCATGCATGCTGTAGACTAGCTCTGTTTCATTCAGAATATAATAGAATATAATATTAGAAGAAAGGTGGGTGGGTGGGTATCTTAAAACAGACTTTTCATTATGTTGATATAATCCAAGGTAAACACATTTAATATTGGCAGTCTGAGACCTAGCCATGTCGCTGAATCCCTTATGGTCAGCACAGGTTATTTCTAGACGAGCAATTTTAATTTCTGTGAACAAGGTTTCCAATCGCTTCTGAAAAGTACATCCTAGACTTTCCAGAAATTTAATGTCTGACAAATGTTTTTTTTTTCATTTTTCCCCCTTAAGTGTCCTATAATTGCCCCCTCTATGTCCCTTTGAATTGATTTCCATGCAACCTGTTAAGATGCCTGTCCACATGTCTGCCCTGCCATGCTTGTCCACATCTGACACTATCACAACAGCTCAACCAGCATAGCCAGTATGAACTAAAAAACTAAAAAAAAACTTTATTATCTGAAGGCAGACCTTTCCGGTACTTCTCAAAACCGAGGTCCTCGTCTTCCATATCCTCTCCCTGCTCATGATGTCTCTGGTGATGTCGACCTCCGCATCAATGAAACTCCTCTGTTCCAAGTTGGTCGCGCCCAGGTTATCCTCGTCCAGTTTGACCGAACCTCGCTTCTTGGCTTTCCTCTTGGCCTTGATCGCTGCAATCTTTTCCACAGACATAGCCTCTGACAGGGATCTGATAAATTTTTGTGAAAGCGGTAACTATTTTATTAATAGGCTGACCAATGAGGGGGGGGGGGGGGGGGG
>JAODFY010080551.1:0-11940 GCA_027580055.1 Paracaudina chilensis | reverse complement strand
CAAAGGGAATGGGTTTCCCCTTCCACATTGATTTTATTTTGTATAATTTATGGCAAGGAATCACGACACATATTTGTGTCTTGTTATTCCTTGCCTTGGCCGCAAGGAGTTGAATGTTTTTTAAATCATCAGAATTTTAAATTTGAGACAGCAAGGAATCACAAAACCTCTTGGTTTTCTCATTCTCACAAAGTTTACCCAGCTCCAGCATCACTAAAATCACCCAGGTTGTCTTGACTGCATTGGTGACTGCATTGGTAATGGATTGAAACAAAACAACCAAAACAAAAGGGAAGGCATTGACAATATAGCATGGAAGCTGCCAAGCATGGCTACAAGTACAACCCTGATGGAAGCATTGAACTTAAATATGGCCATAGCTGAATATGAAGGAATTTCTACCTCTTCTATTCCCTTAAGTTGACTCCAGGTCTCCTGCCCCCTCCCCATTTTCCCCCAGAAAATGATGGCCAACTGGTTTCAATAACACATAAATCATGCACAGAATAACAGAGCTACAAATGTCATGTATACAAATCTCTGATTTAACTACCGCCATTGGCAGAAATATTTCTGTATTCAGTTGGGTTATTTCCTTTTAACAACTTAATAAGGTTTCTTTTTCCAGGAACTGTTGTCACAACAATTTCATTCACCTTTTACTATTAACCTTTGTTATTCTAGTAAGAATTGAAATGTTATTGTTTCCTTCCCTCTCTTGTTAAAACCTGTATACCTACATTAAAGGGCATACCCACAGTGTACAGTGTATATAGCACAGCAATACACATAACAGGAAAGAAACCAAAAGCCATTTTATTAAAGGAATGGCCCACACAGAAATATTGTGTGTTTAAGGATCATTCACACTATGAACAATACATTTGGCAAGAGGGTGATAAAATTCAATTGCATCCATAATTAATGACATGTGATATTTTATCACTGTTTCCTTGCCCAGGAAAGATTCCATAAAACACAACCGTATTTCTTTGTCGTAGCTGGATATTGTCATAAATGTGGCAAGCATTGATGTTTAGGTGACCTACTCTAGTTCCACATACTATTATTTCAGTATGAGTATGATCCATAATATTTTCCCCATAAATTTTCCCCATTCCAAAACAGGACATTGTGCTTGTTTGTGGAAGCATCAATTGATTATTACTCCTGCATTGCCAGTATGCCACAAATATGGCTCAGGTCCAAGTTTTATTTTAAAAAAAATCTGGTGGAGAGAGACCAAAATATTTGTACTGTAATAAACAAGAAAACAATTATTTTGTGTAAATGGTGTTCCCTCCAAGGTGAATTCTTCCCCCCTTAGGCCCAAGTTGTCTGGGAACCTTTGGGGGTTTTCTCCCCTGCCTTCACCCTTCCCTTCTTCCCCACCCGGTTTTGGGAAGGGCTGAGGGGCTGGAAGTGGGGGGCAACTGAAATGTTTAGGGTAGGGAAAAAAAATTAGGCAAAATTTTTGTATGGTAAAAAAATAGGGAGTTTACCCCCAATCTGTTGGGATTCTTTTTACAAAATAAAATGATGTAGATGCAAAATGGTGCTCTCAATGACACTTTTAAATGAAATTTAACATCATATAATACATGTATATTGTATTTTCACTGTCAGCACTGTCATATAATATACATGTATTGTATTTTCACTGTCAGCACTTTTAATTTGGACAATGATTGAAAATCTTGGAAGAAAGTGGGGGAGGGGGAGCAAGACAAAAATCCCCCCGCCCACAGCACAGTTGCTGTTTCTAATACATGTAAAGTATATATATTTGACTATTCATTCATCATATTTTCAGTTGGAAGTCCATTAGCATCACAGGACCACTAGAAGCCAATAACCTTTTGTATTTTGGTATTTTATAATCCATATTTACACTAGTTAGTAATACAATTTAGTTGTGAAAGATCAATACATAATACAATATAAACCTTTTAACAATTTAAAAGAAAAAAAGGCATAAATTTATATGGTAAAAGTCATTTTCCTAAAACCATGGCAGCCTCTGTATCCACCATTTCACATTGATATTTTGAGAATGTAACAAGATGTTGATTGCCCAATCTTTTTTACATTTCTACCTTTTTTTCTTCTCTCATACAGGTATGTATGTATTAAAGTGGAGGGTACCTGTTGACTTAATTTTTCTCCTACAATAGCACATGCAGCATATTGCATATTTGTTTGACCTCCAATGACCTTTTTGTAGTTTTCTATTTTTTACCTTTTACATCAAGTTCGGATCTCAAAAGTGCCTTCCGATCAAAAATGTCAAGGGGGTTGACACAAAACAATTTGTGACCACAAAAGTGTTTGCTATAGTGTTGGTTAGTAATGGGTACATGTGGGACCACAATTACTTGGACCATTTGGCCCCAAACTTGCTATGATAATATTATGTGTCATTGTCATATACCCCTATGCAAGGAACCACAATGCCCTTGGGCTCTTGTTCAGGTTCTTTGCCCATTATTTTTTTAGCTGGCATTCACATTTATACATGTACTGTAGCACCAACATTCCAAGTTTGCTCAATTATATACACCACTTACTGCCAATTTTCTTGGAATTGCTCTTGAGAGAGAAAAAAAACGGTTTCTTCAAAATGTTTATGGTAAGTGCAGAATTGATGAGCAGAAACTCGGAAATTGATGGCCGAATGTTTTCAAGATTTCATTTCTAGGCATGTAGAGAAGTTGTTTATATGAGGAATTCTGTGGCCAGGTTGTGAACTTGGGGACTAATCCTGTACTGTGTACTCTTATTATGGTGGTGCTACCCCATGTAGTGCTTTGAAAGTAATATGTAAAGCAATCACAGATTTTTTTAGGGAAAGGGAGTATTCGGATACATTAAAAGAAATACTTGACCAAATTTTCACATCGCAAAATGCAACACAATGTCTGATTTCAGGAAATCAAAGGACCAGATTCTCAGGAAATTTATTTTGCTGGACCATACTGTACATCACATGCATGAAAAATTCTGAACAAAACCACCAAAATGTCAGTAAATTTTTCCATCATTCACTCTTTTTCTAGCCAAAACAAAAATGTGGTGCACATTAAACAAAACATATAACTCTCTTGCTTGGTTTAATAAATCTTGGTTCGTTGCGTGACCAGTACAGTTCTGTTTTTTCTTCCAACTATGGTAGTTATGAAATCAAACAATGTATACCAATATCACAACTTAGAGCCAGGAAATGAATAATACTAAGCCACTTTTATCCCTGTAGCATGTACATGTTCATTACAATGCTGCCATTACAGTGTAAAATAACTGTGTATAATCTGGTTAAGTCTCTTAAATATACAGGTACAGTATGAATCAAATTTGAATGGTTGTTTGTGTAACAAGGACACGAATTGGCCCACTAATATCAAAAGAATTTTACCCACATAACAATGGAAATGAGCTGTCCAATCTATCAGATTTCTAGCATAATCTCTACATGATACCCATAAAATTAGTTGAAATCCCATATATATACTGAAAATGAGCTGACCTCTCTAGCAAAGTAGCAGATATTTCTAGCAATTAAAGAAAGTTAGTTTCTACCTCCATTATTTTTAGCTCATACCAACTAGCTGGTTGAGATTTTGTCATCGTGTTCCATTCTTCTATGTATTTATCCATCTGTCCCCAATTGTGTCCCAAAAAAAATGGCTCTCTGTGCTGCCAAAATCTCCAGGACCGGGAGCCAAAAGTGGATCGGACTGTCTCCCGGTCCTTGCTCGCTTAATGTACATGTAAGGTGACTCCGTCACTGGGTGGGGCTTAATGCTTAATCAAAATAGCTTGTAAACAGGAAATCTTAGAAACCAATTACTGTCATATTGAACTGGTAGATGCTCCATTAGTAGATGTGCCTCATTGATTTTGTTGTCCTGTCTGATCACCTTCATACTTGGTATGGTGATGTTAGTATGGATGAGAGGTCCATTAATATTCATCAGTGCAACTCTGTCTGATCAGCTTCTTTCTTGATACAGTGAGTTGTGTCTGTCAATCGTACATTTTCATATCACAATGAAATTTTCGACAAAGGTTAATAAAATCAATATCATCATCCTAAACCACTGAACCTTTTGTGTGTTCTGGTTAATACATGCATGTAGTGTGTTTTCCAAGAATCACGATTGATCACCTGTATACTCTGCTGTCGTACACTGACGTTGGTGTATAATGACTATGGTGTGTAAATTATAATGCATACAAGAAAATAGCTTGCTAGGAAATCAATGAATATTAGAGTACGATTCAATTGATGGAACACAGCCTCGCGTTAGTCAGAATGCCAGATTATAATTTATCTCCCAAATCTTAAAGAGTATAAGGTGGAACTGTTCAAGCGTTACTTCTCTGTCATTAATTATTCATTGGACTTGTATCATTTCTCCAGCTCACATTGGCTAGTTTAAATGTTAAAGATATTTTTGGCTGGAATATTCAGGAGGATGACTGGTAGAGTGATATGGGCTCCAGTCCGGCGGTGGCAAGCCAGCCTTTGCCCCGAAAAATTTAACATTCCCCTGTTCTCTGCTGAAAATTGTGGAAGGTTGGCAATTCCCCCCTCCCCCCCCCAAAAAAAAATGTTAATTTTCATCAGTGCTTTACATTACAGGATCAAGATAATAATTAGTAATAATTAACAGGCCCAGTACAGTACTAGTACTGGAGAAATCCTTAAACAGCTTTATTTCTATTCTTAATAATACTGTACATAAGGGCATGCGAGTCAGTTTTAAGATATAAACATTCACGGGCTAGATTCTGTCATATACAGTTTGTGTTCCATTCTTTCTTCATGTTTTCAAGTATAATGGTATATCTCAAGTTACACATTTCAGAGTTCAAATTTACACACAAATTATGATTACATTTTTTTACTACAAGTAACTATGACTACCTGTGGTGTATGTGCCTCTGAGTTTTAACTTGTGTGTTGTGTACACCATGAACATATGGCACTTCATATCAGCATGTTTAAAGTTCAAAGGCACAGTTGCTCCACTAATATATTACACATCTGTGTTGTATTTTAATACCATGTGTGTACCAAAGGCAGGCATCGAACCTACATGTATGCAGTCAAGTTGGCGTGTGTGTGTGTATGTGTCGACAGGTTTTGCAGCAGATCCAAAGGACTTGAACAAAGGAATTTCAGGTCCTCAGAAGAATTCAATAGGAACAAAAGGTCCTCGAAAGGTCGAACAAAGGTTGGGGTATTGTCAAGGTTTAGGGTTAGGATAAAGGAAATTTCAATAGATTCCTCGAACTGAATGTAAAACCCACCTGTTAGGGAGACACAAGCTTGTAAACATAATATCTCAAGAAGGAGGTGGAACTTGGTATATATGTTGGGCATAATGAGTACATGGTCCCTATTGTTTTTGGTGGTCATGTCATGAATATTAATGAAGGGATGGGGCTTAAAGTAAATTTCTTTAAATGTCATATCTCCACAACTACAATCAACTTCATACTTGGTATGATGATGTAAGTTCATGAGTGATACATTTTCTCAAGACAGTTACATATCATCTAATTAATATTCATGAGTGGGCGGGGCTTAATGCTAAATGGCTCGAAATAGCTTTTAAACACAGTATCTCAAGAAGAAGAATTATAAATATTGAATAATTGTCATATTCAACTGGTTGATGAGCCCATGATTAGTAGATGTGCCCATGATTAGTAGATGTGCCCATGATTAGTAGATGTGCCCATGATTAGTAGATGTGCCTCATTGTTATTGTTGTCCATGACAGGAATATTATTGAGTGAGCTAGGATTATATTTTTTTTAAATGTAAATATTTCCATATCACAATGGAACTGGTAACTAAGTTTAATAAAATCTCTTCATTGGCATTGGAACCACTAAGCCTTTTGGTTTTCTGGTTGAGATATATCCAAACAACCATCAAAAATCTGATGCACACAGACACACACACAGACAGTATTTTCACTATTTTGGGTGTACCCCCTTACTGGACCCCCTGGTACCCATAGACACTTCACCATAGGGTACCCCTTGATGGTCGCTACTCACCCACACCGACCATTTATATGGCAACCATTGCTATGGTAACAGGCAATAGTGTTTATAGGTCTATTAATGGCAAATCAATTACAATATCTGAGATAAAAACAAAAGCTTCCGGATACAATGTGCAAGCTTGTTCTGTGATGTCACAAATGTTGCCAGATTCTTTATAAAAATGAAAATGTACTGGTAAGTAAGTAATGTAACTGGTTTCAAAAGTTGATATTTCAGCAGCCCAAAATGTTATTGCAATGGGACCTTAAACCACTGACTCACTGAGTCCAGTTTTTCTTCCTTGTTCTATTAGAAAGTTTCTTCTTGTTCACTGGGATATTTGTTTATTCTTTCAATTATTGCTTACCAAGTACATCTCAATACATTGTGGGTGGTGGAATGTACAGTCGTAAATGTCAAAACAATACATTAAAAACAAAAATTACTATTGGTGAACTTTTGTTATTTAGAATTTTGGTCATAATGCCCATATTCAAAATTGCTCTTCAAAGTTGATAGCACACAAATGGCCACTTGGCCATACATCACTTAACCTTCTTGCTACTTGTCCCTTTCAACAATTGCAGTGTACTGCCACATACAGTATATATCTAAATGGAAGGCTAAACCTAGCAATTGCAGTATGGGACATTCATAGTAAGTTAAGATTTTGAAATGCATTGTGGTGCGAGAATCTATTTAAAACTAAATATAAAAAATGCATAAAAACAAACTTTCATAAGTCGTTTCACTTGATTGGTTTAATTTCTAACAAGGCACAATTTAATTTCAAGTTAATACAATATGTAGAATCTCAATATAATATACTGTATAAATAATATACGTTCATGTATAGGTCTTCAATCTATAATCATTTAGGGATTTTCCAAATGAATGTGAAAGGTCTAATTTCTTTGAACTTCCTCATGGCAGGAAGTTTTGAACAATATACAGTCTCATACATTCTAATAGAAGGATATTATATTACACATGCTGTTGAAGGGAAAATTAGAAACTTGAGAGCCTGTGGGGGTTTCCAGAAATACCTTAAATAACGTAGCACAAATTTCAACTATAAGGTTATCGAATAAGCTTGTTCCGGGATGCCCATGGACATGTAAATCCATTCCTGGTTCACTGAACCTTGTCGCTCCTCTCAGTGTGTGCCTATGCCTGTGTGTACCCTGTATGTACATGTACCTTATGTTGTTGTTGTTGTCAATCTGCATTTGTGAAATGTCAGGCCCACTAACTTAAACCCAATATAAAATAGCTCACATGAAAGATGGTAAAAAAAGATGTACAACACATTGCAATCAGCATCCACATATTTTGTTCAATTCTTGCTGCCATTTTGTTTTCATTTCAGGCCCATAGTCCGGTTAGGTTTCCAGGGAGGGGGCACAACCTATTTAAGGGGGACCAAAATATTATTGAGGGGGACCAAAATATTATTGAGAGGGCCATTTTATGAATGCATGTGCTTTCTGGTTCTCCAAAATTTTCTGGGTGGGCAAAACATTTTCTAGCACTGGTCCCACCCTCTGACTACTGACCTGCCTAGTCATAAGACAAGTTACATAATGAGTGCATAGAATTTGCATAATGAGTGCATAGAATTTGCATAATGAGTGCATAAAATTTAGTGGACAGGGTAATGAGTGTGGTCTACATTTGTAATATTGTGTCCTCAGGTATGACCTATATTGCTTTTTGGTTCCTTGCTTTAGGAGTTGTGAAGGTGGTAGGGGAACATTTTCAAACTTAACGGTTATGTGATCCAAGGTCACCAAAGGTCAATTAGTGGTGAACTAGTTTTTTTTACCATAACTTGGGACCAAAATGTCTGTTAGGGTTGGGAGTTGCTTCAATGTAATCCAATTGTCGACCCGCATCTGGGTGACGCTTGACCTCAATTAGACTGGTCAGCTCATTTGCTGTTATGTATGGGGCTGGTAAATGCTTGCCCAGAGAATGCTAGAAATCTGCTAGACTGCTAGACAACATTTGCTGTGTATGTATGGACTGGTAAACAACTCTCACCCTGAGTATGCTCGAAATCTGCTAGACTGGTCATCTCATTTGCTGTTAAGTATGAAGCTGGTAAACAATTTAAACCATGAGTATGCTAGAAATCTGCTAGCCTGGTCAGCTCATTTGCTGTTTACGTATGGGGCTGGTAAAACAACACTCACCCCGGGTATGCTAGATTGGTCAACTCATTTGCTGTTATAGTATGGGGCTGGTAACCCCAAGTATGATGGAAATCTGCTAGACTGGTCAGCTCATTTGCTGTTTATGTATGGGGAGGCCTGTAAAATTAACTTTGTCGCAAGAATTGTATACCTTTATCCTGCTGTTAACTCAAAAGCAGGATGATTCAGACCTTTTCAGTGTCACTTGCTCGTCAGGGTTTTGATGCAAGTTTTTCACTGCAGTACTTGTAGCACTGTTGCCTATTCTGCTAGTCCTAACCAGGTCTAGGGTAACCAATTTTTAGGCTATAGTTGCATACTTTTTACTCATATGATATTACCCAATTTCCATGTCCTGAGTTACCATGATTCACAGCTTACCCCGTCCCTAAATACAATTAGCATTTCTGACCGATCTAGCATATTTTCGAGGTGGAAATCAGTCATACACTACTCTATAAACGCCATGTTTTCCCCTCCGCTCAAACCTTCCACATGGAAATTGAGATTTAAGCGCGACTTGGGAATGTTTTTGGGATCGTTTTCATGCATCCAACTCCAATCGGACACTACAGTACCAGGTTTTTGGTCTCCCTGACGGCCTGATCTACTTACAGAGCCATAAGTTGTAAGTATCATTTTTAGGGGAGATTGAGACATTTCAGGGACGCTTTGGGAAGAGTAGATGCGCTCTGACGACAATAGGACGTAGGCTTTCCGGGGGGCATAGCGACGCACACGCAGGAATCTGCCCTCCCCACGGCCTACCCTACAAACCTTAACAACCCGTGGGCCTCCGTCCAAGTACTGGTCGCCCGCTAGTCCGCCTCCCACTTCGATGTAGCCATCGTCGGCAGAAAATAGGTCTACACAGGGTTGTGAGACTGTCGCAGCCGGGACAAATCTTCAGGGAAAACATGGTGTTTATAGAGTAGTGTGTGACCGATTTCCCACTCAGAAAA
This sequence comes from Paracaudina chilensis, assembly GCA_027580055.1. Lineage (NCBI taxonomy): Eukaryota > Metazoa > Echinodermata > Holothuroidea > Molpadida > Caudinidae > Paracaudina > Paracaudina chilensis. The sequence goes on along the minus strand of JAODFY010080551.1, from coordinate 2,723 downwards.
TATGCTAGATCGGTCGGAAATGCTAATTGCATTAGGGACGGGGTCCCCTCGTGAATACATTACCCAAACCAATAAGTTTTGGGGAATTCATGGTAACCATAATAATAATAAAATAATAATTATAATGCATTTATATAGCACTAAATACAACTCACTAGGAGCAACGATCTAAAGTGCTTTACAACAGCATTTATAAGGACAAAAGCAAAAGAAATAATAAAGCAATAATTTAGGAAGTGCCCGATTAAAGAGATACGTTTTAAGTTGCAATTTGAAGTTGGAGATCGAGTCAGCACTCGTGATAGCACTCGGGGTAGTGTATTCCAGCGATTTTACAAAAAGAACGATCGTCATAAGATCACCATGAGCCAACTATGTAGGCATCTAGAGAGTTGATGAGGATGTATTAATTCTCTGATATAAAAAAGGGAGCCAGTAGTTAGGGCACGGAAAACTGCTTGTAGTAAGTTGTACTTATGTCAAAGGTTGTACTGCAGTTTGTGTACAATGCACTAAAGATTAAGCTAGTAATACAGCTACAGTACAGTACAGTAGCTATATGTACAATACGTAGCCTGCCTAGGCACTAGCCAATTTTAATGGGAGAAAAATGCATGGTACTATTGCATGCCTGGATGATGTAGCGTTCGTTAGAGTATTTAGTGAATGTCATGTGACCAACAATTCTCCAATCGAAAGCTAATTAGGTGTTATAACCTCAGTTAATTCATTAATTTGGCGATTGCAGATTCACAAAAAAATTTGTATGGCCCGCGATTATAAATGGCCCTTGATAGGAAATATTTCCTCCACCCCTGAATTTGCACGATGCCAGTAACAACATCTATATTATATATATATGTACAGTATATATATATATATACTGTATATATATTTACTGTATATATACTGTGTAACTATGCTTTTTGAACTGCAAATATACCACCGTATTCTTCAACACAATATTTAGTTTTAGTGTGATGTACAGTATATATATAAGATCTATGCAGTATAAAAAACATCTGCAATATATCCAAAGTCCAACAACCTAGTGTACATCAATTGATCATACACAGCCATGTATGCTGTTGAATTCAAGTATTCAAGCCACAAATGGTTTTATGTATTTAGTTGCAAATATGTGAAAATTGCTGATATGTAATGCAGTACAGAGCCAGATATTACATATTAACTACATGTACCAAGGGTTGTGAAAAAGTCATAATCTGCATGGCAGAGAGATGTAAGGAGGGGGAAACCCCCACTGCTTTGGAAAATTGTAAAAGGAATTGTAAAAGGGGTGGGGGCTGCAAAATGCATCCCCACCCCATTTCCCCTAAATCGACGCCATTGGTTACGAATGGAAAATATTAGGAGTGTTTGTTGTTTTATGTGACACACTGGATGATTAAGTAACCATTAATAGTCCATGTTACAGCTCAAAGTCAGCAGCACCTTTTATAACAAGAATTCTAAAGTGAATGATTATTTAAACCATCAATGCATGTATAAGTAAGTTTGTATCCTAATAAATTATCATGTCGAGTTATATTGATAATCAATATTTTTTTTCTTTTACAGTTGATTATGATGTTACCATTCCAAGTGATCGTCAGCTCAGAGCGGCATCTGTGGCTACCCCTGAGAATGCCCCCACTTCCCACCCAATCCCGCAAGGTCCGCAACAACCTTTGATTGCCGGTGCAGAATTACACGCTGCCAATGAGCCAGCTGCCAATTTCAACAGTTTGGCTGTCAACTTTGTCCAGTTACCATTCCATGGCCAAGCCCATGGACATAATATCATTTTCCGTGAGGAGAAAATGGTTGCAGAGCGCCGCCAGGACTCTTACTGTGGTGGGCTGGTATTCACCAGCCGTCCCCTGATTATCGGAGAACAATTTAGCATTGAAATTGTCGGCATGAGTAACCGTTACATCGGTAACCTTGGGGTCGGGCTGACGGCCTGCAACCCGGACCTTCTTGTTGAGGAAGCGCTACCGGGCGAGTGTGAAAGCCTCATGGACCGTGCAGAGTACTGGGTGATCACAAAGGAATTTGAAGTGCCACGTGAGGGCGGCAGAATCGGGTTTGTCATAAATTCCCTGGGAGAATTTCACAAAGTGGGTGAAGATGGCTCCTCGGAGGGTATCCTGATGCACGTAGATACCACGGTCCCATTATGGTTGTTCCTAGATGTCTATGGAGCCACCCAAGCAATACGTTCCAAAGGTAATTTTGGATGGTGTTTTAAATTATGTCAAGACAGGCAACAAACCAACAAGGCATAAAGACTTACATTGGTAGCTGAATAACATCATGTTGAACCAATGTGATACTTGACATGCAGATGGTACCATATATATATATATTTTTTAATATGTTGAATCTACTGAGAATTCTGGGCAAAAAGGATGTTATAACCATGTTGAGTGAACTCAACTGTTTACTTTTGGATCATGTGCAGTCAACAGGGTGTGAACTCATTTAGTCATGTTCATCATGCACAAACTGGACAAACTTGGTCAAAAGAACTCCAAATCATTGTGATATTTTAGATCTCCAGTCTTAAAAAAACAGAAAACCAAGAGGTTTTGTGATTCCTTGCTGTCTCAAATTAAAAATTCTGATTTAATAAACATTTACCTCCTTCCTGTCAAGATTATATTTCCATATTGTGAGAAAGCTACATACAATAATGGTATGAGTGACCTTACATACCA
>JAODFY010080440.1:0-11942 GCA_027580055.1 Paracaudina chilensis | reverse complement strand
TTTCTAGAGGGTGTGCCCCCAACCCCATATCAGTCATGATATCATAACACTGCAGCACAATACCTCAGACAATTGCCATTTATTTTAATGAGTGGGTGGGGGTTTAAATAAAAATTTGTGATATGTAACTGCTGGTTTGATCTGTACATATAATATGAGAGGGTGAGTGCTAATTAATTATACTTACTTCAGGGACCCCTTACCTTCTGTAAAACATTACGTATGCAATGTGCGTGCCATCGGCACCCCAACTCAACCCCTTTAAAACTTTTCCCTGTATCTGGCAAGCCACCCGTGGCTATAGCCCACATTTGGCTATCCAGCGACCCGTTGCTGGTCACGTCATTCTTTTAATTCATTATATTTCACATGCTTTTCTATCACCCATTACAGCCCCATCCCGAGTTTATAGGCACTAAGTCAGGGAACACGGGCTAGTTTATGGAGGGGTCTAACTAGTACTGTCATGACTGTCAAACAAACATTTAACTGGTACTACTTTCACATTTTAAATGCTCACTCCTCAGTGTTATATACATGAGTGAATTATGTACATAGCCTCCCAGGAGGACTGTTTGTTTTCCCAAATGATTAACTGTGGTTAGATGGGCACTGCCTAGGTATAATGGTTAAATCGCTTCATGCTGTATCTTTCTAACTATATTTCTGAGCATGGTTATGTAAGATGATGACAGCGTTATGAGCACTAAACATCCTTGTTTTCTGTTATTCAGCACCTGGGTTCTGCTACATTTGGGGAGATCCCCATTACATCACCTTTGACAGCGTAGCTTATGACTTCCAGGGTGGATGTGAGTACACCCTGGTCAAAGACTGCGATGAAGAAACTTTCCATCTGGTGGCCAAACACGACAAAGAGAAACATGGCAAGAAGAGCACTCGGATGAAGGAATTGAAATTCTACTACGGCGGCAAAGAATACAAACTGAAGGATGCTAAGAAAGTCTACATTGATGGTCACAGTGTTAAACTACCCTACAATGGACAAGAAGGAGTCTATGTGGACAAAGTACACTCAAGACTGGTGAGGGATTAATGAAGAAATAATTACAAAGATATATTTTTCTTCCTTTAGTTTTAAATTAAATAGGCATAATTGTGACTACTGTAAATCGTTGAAAAAATTAATGGTACTTGCAAGTTTAAAATTTTGCCTGTATTATATTTGCTTTAGAAATTCAGCATGATTAATAGAATTTAAAATGTTAGTGTCTGTTGAACTACTCTTGAAATATTACACTATTCTGTCAGAAGTTGTTACTTCTTTGTGTCTAAATTCCTGTTAAATTTGTAATCAATTTTATTGAAAATCAATAATGATAGTAATCAATTTTATTGAAAAACCTAAATAAAAATTAAAAAAAAAAAACTGATGACTGTAGCCTTGTCAAATTACCTGTTTGATTGTTAGGTTTGGGTATAAGTTCCTGGGTATAAAATGCTATTTGACCATTCACATATTTCTTCGGTGTAAGAATTTGAAACTCATCATTGGAGAAATTCTGTGGTCATTTAGTGCATATTCAGACCTGTTCCTTTTTGATGGAATGATAGACATTTTTTTATTCTCCAAAAGACTATAGTCTTCCAATCCAGTTTTCAATTTAGCATCTACTGTGAAGGGGGCGGACGCAGTTACCGCTTTGTCTTTTGTCCCACCAACAGATACTCTCCACAGACTGGGGATTCTACATCAACTATGACAAGAACCATGACACAACTGTCATTGTCCCTGTGGAATACCGGAACAAGACTTGTGGACTCTGTGGGAACTTTGATGGCTCTGTGGAGGATGAACTTATGATGCCTGATGGAAGTGTGGTAAGAAGAAATGTTGTCAGACATGTTTCATGTTGGGATTCCCATCTCATTTTCCATACCATTGCATTCAAAATATGCCTGTCACAAATGTTGATGTTAGCATTTTGTGCTTGGCTAAGATGGATGGATTTGGGTTGTAATTTTTATAAATGATTACACTGCATTTTGATGCTTTAAATAGAGGTAGATCATCCTAGTTTGACCTCTTTTCCTCCTGAAGCCCCCATCACCTTCCTCCCCTTGCCCTAAATGAAAAAAAATCTGTACTAGGTAAATTTTGTGGCTATCTATTTGTTCCCTAGATAGAAGTTTATGGTTATGTCATATTTGAAGAAATATTTCCCATATAAAATAATGTCTGTATATTTTATTCAGCATTATCAACCACTTTTTACATTCATTAGAAATTTAGGTTGGAAACCTCAATGCATTGTTTATCAACTGTGACATGTTAAAAATGTTAAACAAACAATTTGTTGTAAACTTAAATTATTCTCACTTGTAGACCACTCTTGTGGCTGACTTTGGTAACAGCTGGTCTGTGGGTGGAGGCAAGGATTGTCAGCCCGACACAGGTACCCCAGATGAATGTGACAAGGAAGAGGAGAAGAAGGCCAAAGATCTCTGCCAAGATATCAAGGATAAACATGGTAGGGTTATTGATCAGAGGCTGTATAAGATATCAAGGATAAACATGGTAAGGTCAGAAACATGGTTAGGGTATTGATCAGAAGCCGTATTCACAAAGATATCAAGGATAAACAGGGTTAGGGTATTGATCAGAGGCTGTATTTAAGATATCAAGGATAAACATGGTAAGGGTATTGATCAGAAGCCGTATTCACAAAGATATCAAGGATAAACAGGGTTAGGGTATTGATCAGAGGCTGTATTCACAAAGATATCAAGGATAAACATGGTTAGGGTATTGATCAGAAGCTGTATTCACAATTATATCAAGGATAAACAGGGTTAGGGTATTGACCAGAAGCTGTATTCACAAAGATATCAAGGATAAACATGGTTAGGGTATTGATCAGAGGCTGTATTCACAAAGATATCAAGGATAAACATGGTAAGGGTATTGATCAGAAGCTGTATTCACAAAGATATCAAGGATGAAAATGGTAAGGTATTGATCAGAAGCTGTATTCAAGATATCAAGGATGAAAATGGTAAGGTATTGATCAGAAGCTGTATTCAAGATATCAAGGATAAACATTGTAAGGGTATCGATCAGAGGCTGTATTCACAATGATATCAAGGATAAATATTGTTATTGATCAGAGGTAAAGTTATGCACCATATAATATTCCTTGTCCCAATGACATTGCATATAGCCAATTCCACATAATGGACCAATCAAAATCTTTACTTATTACTGCCTGATATTGGAAACACAATATTGACACATGTCCAGTGTTGTCTGCTTAGCCTCTGTATGTAGTGATCATACACACATACACAATCATACAATACCATACTAAAATATTAATACAATGACTATACAGGTTGTGTTAATTTCATATTTCACAATGCATCACTAACGATAAACCAGTAAAATGCATAATCCAAAATGTGTTTTTTATTCAACCAACACAACTAGAATTCTACCAAAAAGTCAGATTTTCAATTGGCTCAGTTCAGTGAACACTTTTGAATATATGAATGAACACATCCCTGTTGTAATAGAGTCAAATGCAACTATAAACACCTCAGTGAGAAAGTTCTCGGTGTCACCAGAAACCCACATGACCTTTGCTACTTGCAACCCCACCTTTAAGTATAACACACAAATGAGGAAATCTGATGAAGATTTGGTTCAAGTGATGTATATTTTGCTGTGTCAATCTATTTTCAGTTTATGGGCATTAATTACGTAGTCCCGTTTATTCAATATCTATGAGTTGTCAGTAGATTCATTCGGCAAAATAAAGAATTAGCTCTGATTCCTGCTTGAACATTATAGGCTAGGTTTATACAGGTTAGTACTTCTTGTTAAGATGGACATGAATTAAGGGTAACATTCACTAATGGACTATGGATGAAAGGGAAATACTCCTCATAATACTTATATTTATTACATATATATTACATAATAATATCACTCCATGTTTGATGTCATAATTATTGTACTGCTATTATTATGATCTATATCACAACCATTTTGTTATCCCCAGGTCCTCTCTCGAGTTGCCATGACTATGTCGATCCTAAACCTTATTATGAAGCCTGCATAGCTGACGTCTGTTTCGATAATGACCTGATTTGTGTTCACCTTGCTCTCTATGCCAGTCATTGCCTGATTCACGGGGGAAACCCTGGGGCCTGGAGAGACGATGTACCGGCCTGTTGTAAGTCATCGCCCCTCAACTCTGTCACCGAAATGTTTTTCTAGCACCATTTGTTGTTTGCATGAAAAATATAAACATGACAACAGATTACAAATCAACTTTCATTATGCAATTACTTACCATGCATGCCAAACCTGGTACCCCACTACCACAGTTTTTTTTTCTTTAGAAACTGTGCCATGGTTCACTTTTATGACACCCCACTTGTTGTCTAGCACCTCTGCAACACTTTTTACCAAAGCTTTCCTAAGTCAACAAAGTTGTCATTTTTGCTGACCACCATCAATGATGGTCTGGCATTGCACTGACCAAACTAGGCAATTCATTGGCTATAATCCCCTGGGGTAAACTTAAAACTGTCAACTTAGAAGTGATAAACATTAATTGAAAAGGTAAACAGTTTTGGACAACTATGTACACACACATACATCTGCATTGATGTGGATTGTTAGAAATTGTGTGAATAGGTCATATGTTTAAGTTTACTTTACACAACTTTTTATTTCACCCACCTCCCCCCAGCATTGACTTGTCCAGACGGCCTCATCTATGATGTATGCTCTACACCATGCCCAGCCACCTGCTCTAACCCTAATGCTCCTGACGACTGCCTTCTCAATGGCTGTATAGAGGCGTGTAGATGCCCCGATGGTCAGCTTTGGGACACTGACCAGTGTGTTGATCCAATCCAATGTGGATGTGCTATGAGCAATGGCCAATACTTGCAGGTGAGATTATTTTTTTCAATGTTAGTGGATGTTTTTCTGTAGTTAAGTAATTTCGGTACCTTTATAAAGTTTCTTTAAAGTGGCTCTCTTTTGCAATATGCTAATTTTATTTGGTAATTATCTGGCAATTGATTAACATCAATGTTGTGTTTTTTTTCTTCGCCATAATCATTTTAAGATGCATAAGCTGATAAAGTAGGTTTATAAAAGTATCCATATGTAAACATTTGTTTTCTTTAAACCGGGAGTGTCCTGCCTAGTGAAGCCCTCACAGTTTTTTTTTACAATACTTCCATTCACAACGTACTCATAAGTTACTTACATTATATCATAATATATTATTCTTAAATATATTGTTATATGAGATATGCTGTAAATGTTGTGAAAAAAACCCAAAATTAATGAGGTGGTACATACGGGAAACCACTGAGTATTAAAAGTGTTGTATTATTTTTAAAATCTTTTTCAGTCTGGTGACACCTACCTGAACGACGACTGCAGCCAGCACTGCCAGTGTACCAATGGCAACCTCGTCTGTGTCCCGTACTCGTGCGATGTGAATGAAGTATGCGGCCTGCAGGATGGCGACGTCGGCTGCTACTGCAAAGACGGTTATCGACAGACTGACGCCGGCTGTGAAGAAGGTAATATGCAATCTAGCTCGTTTGTGTTGCCAAACAGTAACACATTTCTTTAGCTGATTTAATTGAGCTCATTAAATGGGGGCATTTTGTGGAATGAAAAACTTTAGTTTATGCTGTAGTAATCTTATCCTCTTAAATTTTCTAGCACAAACTCCATCAAACAGCAATGCAGTCCCTTTTACACATTTGTTTGTTTGAAGCTACTATTTGGGAGGTAATTGAGGACCTGTGAGATAACTTGTACACTGTAGGTAGCGCTGTATTGTAGCTGCACCTACTGTATAGGCAATTCCCCCAGAGGACACTATATAGTGACATATGGCAAATTTAGTTTTCCCAGGATAACTTTGTACAAACTCAAAATCTTCATACCTGTAAGGGGTAAATCAATCTATGCATGAACTATCCTTATATGTGTTCTTCCACAGCTCCTGGTATATGTATTATCTGGGGAGATCCCCATTACGTCACCTTTGATGAGGTCGCCTACGACTTCCAAGGAGACTGTGAGTACACCCTGGTCAGAGACTGTTCTGAAAGTACCCCATCATTCCACCTCATCTCTGACAACTTCCTGTTCAATCCATCTGATGCTGTTTCCTACACCCGAGAAATCCGCCTGGAGTACAATGGTACATCATATGAGCTGATTTCTGGGGGTGATGTGAGGGTCAATGGAGTCACCGTGACAACCCCATTCTTCGATGGCTATGTCCTGATCTTCTTCAGTGGTTTAGATCTGGTGAGTACAGTAATGTTATTTGGACAAATGTGTTGTAAGCATGTCCTACCATTATAACAAAAATTAAATTCCCATGAAATGAAATTTGTCGTTACTTATTTTGCCCTAATAAATATGTGAGAGAAATTCTATTGAATAAATCAATAATTATTGTCAACTTTGCTGCCTTTTTGTGAGAGTAGGTTAAATTTAAGGCATATGTATCACATTTACATGTAAATTAATGTTTATACACAGGTCCTGGAAATGTATCACATTTACATGTAAATTAATGTTTATACACAGGTCCTGGAAACTGACTTTGGTCTTTTGGTGGAGTACAACCTGGAGTATGATGTGAAAGTTGAGCTGCCTGTCTCATATAAGAACAGAACTTGTGGTCTTTGTGGCAACTTTGATGATGACATGACCAATGAATTCAGACTAGAAGATGGTAGAGAGGTAAATATTGACCACAGTATTATCATAAAGAATATTACTAGAACACTAACAGTACAATATCGCCATGACACCCCACCAATATAACACCATCACTATAGCAGCATCACCATTACACTGTAGCACCATTACTAATACAACAACCTCTTAAGCATCATCACTACAACACCAACACTATAACACCAAAACTATAAACCATAGCTACAATACCATAACTACAACACCATTACTTCATCACTTCTAAAGCACCATCACACTAACACCAACACTAACAACATAGCTACAACACCATAACTGCAACACCATCACTACCACACCATTACCTCAGCAAGCTTACTCCAAAATCTCTGTAGCACCATCCCACCAACACCATAGGTACAACACCTTCACTACAACACCATCACTAAAACATCACTAAAACACTGTCACTACAACATGATTACTATAACAACATAACTACAACACCATTAAAGCAACACAATTACTTCAACACCATCACTACAACACTGTCACTACAATAAAGGTCATCAACATCATTACCATGTATGTCATCACAACAATATCATAACAAAATGAAGAGAGTACCACCACCAGAGCCCCAAACACAGCATTGTTACTACACCATATTATTTACAACACCCACATTGCAACACTATCACTACAATTACCCTAAATGACTCTTAACTTCTCTGCAGGCTTCATCTGGTGAAGATTTTGGTAACAATTGGAGTACTGGGACACAGGAGTGTGTAGAAGACCCTGGACCCCTGGAACCCTGTGACCTAACTTCACCAACCTACACCCAAGCTGAGGGTCTTTGCTATTACCTCGTGGATAATTATGGTAATAATCACTCTGCTTGTGTTATATTTGATACATTGTGTGGACAATCAACATAAAACTGGCCTTGAGATTTGTAGCAGCACATTGGTAACACTAGTGTTATGAACTCATCTGTCTTGACGTGACCCTTTTTGTTATACGTTCTAATCTTCACAGGTCCATTTGCACTTTGTCACGACTTTGTCGACCCCACTACATATTATAATACCTGTCTCTATGACCTGTGTGCCACCCTCCCCATTGAAGACAACTTGTGTGACAGTCTTGCAACCTACGTGCAGGTCTGCAGAGAAGCTGGAGTCAATCTTGGTGACTGGAGAGCAGACGTCACAGAATGCCGTGAGTTGTAATACAGAAGATTTAAAATATTCTACTTACACCTATCAGTAAAATTTAATACATAATATTTATGTCAGTTCATTTTATCCATGGTAAATTAAATTGTGCAATAGTCCAGATTAATGTACAGTGAACATGTTACTTATTAATTATCAATTGATCAATTAAATTAAAAAATAAATGATTAAAATAACTATATACTGATCATTATAAATCACCCAAAACAAATTTTGCAATAGTACAGATTCATGAATTGATTTTACCATTAGACCTAGGCAGAGCCCATCTAACCACAGCTAATCCTTTTGACAAACACACAGTCATGCTGGTAGGTGTGAATTGCTTGCCAAGCCAAGTAGTCTAAGTCTTATGTACAAAATTCACTCATGCAAGTAACACTGAGGAGTGAATAGAATAGTGTATAGAATTTGGAAGTAGTACCAGTGAATTGTTTGTTTATGTTTGGTAGTGATGACAGTACTTGTTAGACCCCTCCATGAATGTGTGAAGGCAAAACCATGAACTGGCATGTAAGGCTACTGTACTAATCCTTGTTCACCGACTTAGTGCCTATAACTTGGGTATGCACGGGGCTGTAATGGGTGATAGAAGAGCATGTTGAAATATCACAAACTCTACTTTTTTTTCTCATAATATCATACCATGATGATGTTCATTATTATTTCAGCAATCACCTGCCCAAGCGGTACTGTGTACGACTACTGTGGGCCCGCTTGTCCTGCTACCTGCGTTGATCGTGAAGGACCAGATTACTGCCCCATCAGCTATTGTAAGGAGTCCTGTAGGTGTCCTGATGGTCAAGTTCTGAATGGTAACCAGTGTGTGTATACCTACCAGTGTGGATGCATCATGCCTAATGGACAGTATCTTCAAGTAAGTAATTTCACAACGTTCCGATGCAGTTTGTGATAAAAAGTAAATGGGCTGACCAGTCTAGCTGATTTCTAGCACATTTAGTGTGAGGGTTGTTTACCTTTGAATTTGATTCCTAAAAGGTACTGATAACAATTAACATAATAAGAAAATAATATATAAGTTTGAATTTCATGTTTGCAAACCTACCGGTATTAATTTGTTTTCAAAGTTACCAAGGATAACCAAACCTGTTCATAAAATATATACAATAATGCAATATCTTTTTCAGTATTAAATAAAATGTGAATATTATTAACTATTTTTCACATTATTAACAATTATCAAATAATAAGCAATTTTTATCTTGCATTTTGGCTCTTGCTCTTGGGTTGTTTCCCTAATATCTTCATAATTGCTACTCTGCAGCCTGACGAGGTGTACACATCACCTGACTGTACCCGACGCTGTCGTTGTGACAACGGTAACACGGTTTGTGAGGACTTGTCGTGTGACTCCAACGCTCGATGCGACATCAAGAACGGAGTCCGTGATTGTTACTGTAATGATGGCTACACTGGAGATGGAGAGACATGCAATGACGGTATGTAGATGTCAGATATGATTTATATGTATGTGTATAAGTATGACGATATAGTTACTGAGTTATCGAGCAAAAGGATTGTGGTTATGGTGTACAAGATTTTGATAATAATGTTAAGATGATGAAGCCCCTTTAAAAGTTTTGATTAAATCTTCAAACAACCTCTTCTTTTGCTTTCAGCTCCTGGGACCTGCTACATCTGGGGTGACCCTCACTACATCACCTTTGATGGTCATAGTTATGACTTCCAGGGAGGATGTGAGTACACCCTGGTCAGAGACTGTGAAGACGAGGAGTTCCATCTGGTGGCCAAACATGACAAAGAAAAGCATGGCAAGAAGAGCACTCGGATGAAGGAATTGAAATTCTACTACGGCGGCAAAGAATACAAACTGAAGGATGCTAAGAAAGTCTACATTGATGGTCACAGTGTTAAACTACCCTACAATGGACTAGAAGGAGTCTATGTGGACAAAGTACACTCAAGACTGGTGAGTAGTGTTTGTCTGTTAGATCAATCCTACCAAATAAGTAAATAGTGAAACCATAGTTGCTTGAAAAATCCATGGTTAGGAAATGTGGCGCACTTCAAAGGCTTATGTTGACACTACCGTTAAAAGCCGTCACGTAACCCTCACCATGCACAAGCTAGCAAGCTATCGCCGAGTCTCATTCTTTTGGTACAATACGGTTGCCATGCATAGTATGGGGCAAAGGGAGAAGTGAGCATGGATTTCGTCGGGAATGAAATGTAGCCTACGAAACATTGATTGTTTGATACATATCTGGCAATCTTCTTAGGTACTTCTTTTATATTTATTTACTACTTACTCCAAATGAAAGAACCAGTTACGCTAAGGTAACAAAGACACATACTCCAAATGAAAGAACTAGTCACGCTAAGGTAACGAAGACAAAATAGAGGAAAAAATCAGCATTTGTTTAGGCCTACGACAACTAAGGTATAACACTACAGACACTGTAACACTACAGTATTAGAGTAACATTAGGCTCGCTTCGGCCTTGTTGAGTCTGGGCGATAACGGAAATTGCAACCGTACCTTTGAAACTCTGGGGTAGCCTAAAGTGTTAGCATGTAATGTATGGGAGAAACCCCCACACCCTTGATCAAAGACAAAAATAAACATTGCAAACAAGATGTATACATGTATGTAGGCATATGTAAAAAAAAAACATTGAGCTTGGTAAATGCTAATTGAAAGCATTTGTTTGGCCACTGAAGCCCCTGTTGTAAATATTTGGCAAGCTGGTCGCCTGCCGGACAACCTGAGTAATCCTGGGCGATCGTCATGAATTTTTGTAGTCTTGGACAATTGGATTATCTGTTAATATTGGGTTCTAGGATGGTGGTGGAGGTTATCATGCACCCAGTCCATGGAGAACAGTTATGGGCAGATTCATCTACAAATTAAGTTTTTTAACCTTTTTGGCTATAGAATGAATTATTGTCATTTCATTATTTCTATCTACCTTCAGATTCTGACCACCTCATTTGGTTTGTACATCAACTATGACAAGAACCATGACACCCATGTCAGCATCCCACCCAGCTATAGAAATAAACTCTGTGGTCTTTGTGGTGACTTTGATGGTGACTCAGACAATGAATACACCCTCCCTGATGGTACCACGGTAAGTCATACATGATCAACTACTTAGTATGATGACAACCATGACACTCATGTTACCATTATGCCATTGACAGAAGTTTGATGATTTATAGCAAAGTGAGGAAAGCATTTTACAATCATATTTTCAATGATTTTAACCTGCCGTTACAAAAGAGAATAAATATATTATTGTCTCTTCATATTTTAACATTTTTTTAGCTGTCAAAAGTGTTGCATATTTATAATTTGAGAAATAAATTTGTTTTTCAGACCACTATTGTGGCTGACTTTGGTAACAGCTGGTCTGTGGGTGGAGGCAAGGATTGTCAGCCAGACCCCGGTACCCCGGATGTCTGTGACAAGAAAGACGAGAAAGATGCTGAGAAACTCTGCAAATCTATCAACTACAAGAATGGTAGGATTATAATGTTTGTGAAATTAAAAATTTGATGACTGTTGTTACAAGATATGATTGTATTTTTCTTGTATATATTAATGTGTCTAAATTCTTGAATCATTAATTCTTTGGAGGGCTGTGTATGGGACTTATGTTCACAAGAAACAGTGACTATCTTATGTGTTTAGTACATTAATATGACATTAATATGACATTGATATGACATTGATATGTTTATTCAGTAGATCAATGTTCCTTGTTTCTTACTGTCCCATTCAAGCAGTGTCATGACTTTGTCAATCATAAAATATTCTCTGATGCCTGTGACATTAATATTATTGTATTGTTTGTTTATTCAGTACATTAATGTGTTTGTTTTGTTTCTTTCAGGTCCATTCAAGCAGTGTCATGACTTTATCAATCCTGATCTATTCTTTGATGCCTGTGTACAGGACATGTGTGATGATCTTGGTAATGATGATTTGCTGTGTCAGCACTTTTCAGAGT